>JACEEZ010017948.1:122500-244274 GCA_016584305.1 Chionoecetes opilio
AGGGAGGGAGTGGGAGGGCTTACGAGTGGTGGTGCTCGTGGGAGGATCAGGTGCTGCAGAGGGAGCTTGGACCTATGGGGGGGGGGGGGCAGGGATGACTGGGGAATGCTGCTCGTGAGAGTATTACGAGAGGCGGCGAGCGTGGGCAGATGGGGGGAGGGCGGCGCATGCCCGATGGGGAGGAGGGAGAGACGCGTGAAAGTAGCGGGAGGAAAGGCGAACTTTGGGTCCCTCAGAGTCAGTCGCACAGTGTGAGCGGCCACGCACACACCTGACGCCCCGCCCCGGCACCCCAAGGTAGTGGTGCCATCCCCCCGCCCCTCCCTCCCTGCGGGCCCGGCACTGAACCTTCGCCTAGTGGGCAGGCTCTCGCTCGCCACTACAAGGCGTGTTGTTTTTTTCCCCCCGAGTGTGCAGTGAGCAGGTGTGACTATGCTGGTGGAGCTGGTGCGGGACACCAAGCGGGACCCCAACTTGGTGACCTCAGGTGAGTGGATAGTTGGTGCCCCAGTGACTCACCATTCCTTCCCTTCTCGCTCTCGCCCGCTGCCCACCTCTGACCCACAGCCCCACATCCCTATTCGCCGTGCCCTCCCGCCGTGCCGCACTCTCACCGCGCGTCAGCTATGTGTTAGCGTGCCCTAGTCAAGCGTCCCTGAAGGCATAAAAAGCATCGCTATAGGTCCTGCATATTCCACCTGCCCGTATACCTTACAGCCTGAGAGGTCACTATCTTAACGGAGATTTAGTGTTGTGTTTGGGGGTGAGGGGAAGGAAGAATATGTAGCGGTGAGGAATGCCATGAACCAGCCACCATGCACTGTGTGTGTACCATGCATGAGTCGCGCTTTTCTTTGGGCCTTAATCTACTCCAAGGAACTCCACCACATAACGCACTGCAGCGCTCATCTCGGGGCCATGCCTGGATCTGGGGGGCGTTAGCGCACGCGAAGGCAAACACTCAACTTAGACACAAAGATTATTGTCTGATTGATTGTTTTTACACCTGTAATGCATTCGTGATGTGATGCTGCCCCATCCTCGACGCCGACAGGTGTTATTGAGGGGAGGGAACTGGGGCGAGATTAGGAGCTGGAGCGTCTCTGACTCAGGCGGACAAGTGACCTTCCATTCTGCGTGAGTACTCCGACCTTGCCCGAGCCTGACCGTGGCCCACAGACCTTCACTCTTTGGGGTTCATGTTCATCCTGACGCACTGTACAATGACGACGTGTTTGTGCGTGTTGGCGCCGGGACGTGAACGCAGGAGTCACTGAGAAACAATCCGCCAAAGGCGGAAGACCAGGCGGCAGGCAAGGGAAGTGCGTCAAGACGGGCGTCCAGGGGCGAGACAGCGGCAGCGGCAGGATGGAGACGCATCTTTTGTCCCGTTGTAGACTGCTACGGTGGTCGGGTCACGTGCGTGGCAGAGAGAATACATAGGAAATGGTAACGGGAACGGTAGTGGTGATAATAATAATTATGATGACGCCTGAAGAATGACACAGCGGCCCGACCGAGAATAATTATTGCTGTAGAGTAAAACCATAAGAAATATGAAAAAAAAATTGGGCACTTTAATAGGTAACATGAAGCAACATCATTTTGTCGGAGAAAAATTTCTATTGTTTTCCGACATGTTGGTAAACGGCTGTTCCAGGCTCGTGCCATCCCTGACAACGATGTGTCCAAGCAACGCAAGACGCCACGTGTATATATAAGAAGTAAGAATCCCTTTATTAAACTTTTTTTCTTCTGTTTCTTACGTGTTTACGTTTGAGATTGAAGAAACAGCTGCTCCAGGTATAGAACTCGAACTCGCGACCTCGAGCTCACCATCCCCAGACGCTAACCACTCGGCCACCGTCTCCCCATAAAGTATGACGGAGGGACGTGGAAGGAATGTGGAGGACAGTAGAAACAATCCTATATTTTGGGTGAAGAAGAAAAGAGCGTTACGGTGACTGCAACATAGCGGGAAGTGTGTGTGTGTGTGTGTGTGTGTGTGTGTGCGGAAGAAGAAAAGGTGGGCTGAAGGTCGAGGGACAGTGGGTGGCAGACGAAGGCTTTGGGGGTGGGGGTGAGGTATTAAAGAGATAAGCCCGCCGTGTTATCATCCGTCCACAATATATCAGCCACGCCCCAACAATCTTCAGTTATCCTCAAGTGACGCTTCCTCAGTCTCACACCTCCAACCCTCAATTCCCCCTCCAACACACCCCCCCCCCTTTCCCCCTCACTTCCATGTCCATCGGCCGCTCCTCCAATCAAAGGCTACCAAGGCCACAACAAGACTGCAGTCCTTCCACAGACTCATTACAGGTTCACTTTAAGCCTGCCAAGTAGAGGGTTTAGTGCGACATGCATTGCAGATAAACGGCGCGGCCACTCAGCTTGATTAGTGCGGTTTTTTGTATCAAAACGAAGTAGCGGAGAGAGAGAGAGAGACAGACAGACAGACAGACAGACAGACAAAGTGCGACTGTTTAAAGGCGAACTATTTATATTTCTCCGTGTATGTGTGTGTGTTTATGTATGATATATATGTGTGTGTGTGTGTGTGTGTGGTGTGTGTGTGTGCGTAATAATTGTACATATATAGGGGCAGTAAGAAGGAAGTTCGACCTACAGGAAGTGTTGACGCCAAGGAATGGGTGGGGTGGGGCAGGGCAAGGGAAAGGCTGCCAGGAATGGGGGACGAGGGAGAGTGTGATGCGAGGAGGAAGTAAGAGAAAGTGCGTTACGGGTGGGTGCGGTGGTGGCGGCGGGACGTGCGGCCGCGGCTCCAACACAATGCACAAGTTTCACTAAGAAGCACGTGGAAAAGAAACAATGTGAACCTCCATGAGGAATTTGAAGCCTTGCCCTTGCCATCCCCAGCTTTTCTTTGGGTCTTTCATAGCCTTTTCCTTACCCTGCCCAGTCTCTCCTTCCCCATTCACCTTTCTCCATAATACCTCTAGCTCTAGTCACCCATTTGCTCCCCCTACCACCTGGCTGTCCTCTACCCTCACCCGCTAGCTACATGCGCCTGTTCCCACACGCCTTTAAACGGTAGCCTGAAAAATGGCACAGAAAGAATAGCACATTGAAAAAAAATGTTCAGGAAATTATGGCACCAAGCGAAAATGGAAAACAATGGCACTAAAGTATAAAGTGGTCGTTCAATAAAAGGAAAATATCATTGTATGATCAAAACTTTCCTTTTAAGTAATAGAGGGTCATTATGATTTCTAGATTAAAAGTCAAAATTAACTTTTGAGAAATTTGTAAATTTATCAAAGTATGAAATTGTCATTTAATAAAAGTAATTGAGGATCACAACATAAACTCATTTTTAGGTTGGGATTCAAGGTAACAAAAAAATAGAAGTAGTATTTGCAGTCTAAGGTTTTGTTCAGAAAATTCAAGAAAAGAAAGTGAGCATGAATCTCTTCGTTCCTGTGACCTGGCCAAGGAACGTGAAAATTACTAAACACTAAACACTGGTGCATTACACTCAGGATCCTGAGCTCCCAGGTGTAATACTCCTAGGTGGAAATTTTGTCTAAAATTCAAGTTCTCACATTTTCTTCAGACTTTCAACGCCTACTAAGCTGTGAGTTTCTGTGGAGACTTTGAAAACTTGTGTGTTCTTACATGCATTCGATACTGAGGAACTCTTTGTACACAGCATTAATCTCCTTTAATGTAAATTCATTATAGTAACCTCCCATCTGAATATCAAGTTCGAGAAAGTGAAATGAGTACCTCAGGTTCTTCAATGTTGTGGTGTTTGTACTTAAAGACTGGCTGCCAGGCATGTCAGGTTTGCGGGATGCAGTTATTACATCCCAGGGTGCAGGGCCGGATTATCCTATAGGCTAGTATAGGCTGCAGCCTAGGGCCCCTCAAGCTTGGGGGCCCCAAACCTGGGGTCCCTGCTAAAAGATTTCCATATATTTTTTTTTTTTTAAATTTTTTATTTTGCATTGCTGAATAATTCATTTAACTTAAAATAAATTACAAATAATTTGAGATAAAGGGCCCCTGTTTGAGGCCCTTTATTTGAGATAAAGGGCCTCTGTTTGAGGCCTTTATTTGAGATAAAGGGCCCCTGTTTGGGGCCCCAGTCCATGTGTGTTTATCATCGTGCTAAACACAGTAAAACACCTATTTGTGAATGTAGCGTATATATTGTTTTTCAGCTCACTTATTTTGCTATATAATGTTAAAAAAATTCGGGTGCGGGCGAGTTAGAGGGTGGCTCCGTCTGAGGGGGCCCACAATTTAATTAGCCTAGGGGCCCCAAAAGGTCATAATCCGGCCCTGCCAGGGTGCAACAGCCTACCTTAGAGTAGAGGTACTCTAGCCTACCTGAGTTGCTGGACGGAGTGGCACACGGTATCCATCACAACAAACACCACCACAAAGTTCAGGCTCAGCAGCTGAACCTGAACCTGACCAGGATTGAATAGACTGTTCTGATAGACTCTTGTGACAATGTACACATGTACACAGCACGACACTTGTGATTCGTTACTTGTGTCATTTTTCCATGTGCTATCATCTCTTTGCCGTATTTCCCTTTTGCTTTTATTTCTGGCTTTTTTTTTCTTCACTCCTCTCAAACAAAAGAGCGCGTCCATTGATGACAAAATTATGCGAATTGCTGAAATTGCTGAAACCATCTCCTTCCTCTCAATCCTCCTCCTCCACCTCCAATTCATTCAATCATACACCAACATTCCTTCCGAAAACATTAAAAAGATATGCCAACAACATTATCTCTCTCTCTCTCTCTCTCTCTCTCTCTCTCTCTCTCTCTCTCTCTCTCTCTCTCTCTCTCTCTCTCTCTCTCTCTCTCTCTCTCTCTCTCTCTCTCTCTCTCTCTCTCTCTCTCTCTCTCTCTCTCTCTCATTACATGCAGTAGTAAATGAAACAACACTTTTACTTGGCGGTTTTTTCCCCTCTCTGTTCATTCGATGAGGTGAATGGATGACCAATGTGGCTTTCGTCATGAGACCTGAGGCACGGAGGTTAAGGAGGAGGAGGTCTTGTGTAAATTCAATGCCTCTCTCTCTCTCTCTCTCTCTCCTCTCTCTCTCTCTCTCTCTCTCTCTCTCTCTCTCTCTCTCTCTCTCTCTCTCTCTCTCTCTCTCTCTCTTCTCTCTCTCTCTCTCTCTCTCTCTCTCCTCATCGTTCCATCCTTGTCCAATTTCCTCTCTCGATATTCCATTCATTCCTCGTCAGTCGCCTGTCACGCCCTTATGCATCCGCCTCCTGCTCCTCCGCCTCCTCCTCTCCCTCCTTCTTATGTGTTATAGATAGATAGATTGATACAAGTAGATAGATGAAGACTGATAAAGTAGTATTTGGTGAGATAGATACATGACACACACACACACACACACACACACACACACACACACACACACACACACACACACACACACACACACACACACACACACACACACACACACACACACACACACACACACACACACACACATCAACATTCACAAACACATCTCATTTCATTTTTAGTCCTGTCTTCCGCTATTTTGTTTTTTTTTGTTATTTTTCCGCTATTGTCTATTTCGGCCCAACAATAACACAAGCAGTTATTGTTTTCCAAGATACATGCATCCGAGGTTGATTGTGTGTGTGTGTGTGTGTGTGTTTCCTTGTCCGCCTATCTCGTATACTCATCTGTCCGTCTGTCAGTCTTTGTCTCTCACTGCTGTCTTCTACTCTCTCTTCTCTCATCCTCCTGCTCTCTCTTCATCTCTCTCGTCTCTCCTCATCTCTCTCTCTCTCTCTCTCTCTCTCTCTCTCTCTCTCTCTCTCTCTCTCTCTCTCTCTCTCTCTCTCTCTCTCTCTCTCTCTCTCTCTCTCTCTCTCTCTTTTCACCACCTGTTTTGTAGCACCTGTCACCCACCAAAGAATCTTAACGCGGCACATTATCACATCAATCGACATCATCTCTCTTCGCTCTCTTCTCCTACTCTTTCCCTCCTCTTCCCCCACCTTCACTCCCCGCCCTCCCAGCTACCAGCCACCCCACACCTACCACTTACACCTCATGCAGCGGGGAAAGTGTTATGATTTAAATGACTGCAACAGAGAGAGTGAGAGAGACAGACAGACAGACAGACAGACAGACAGACAGACAGACAGACAGACAGCAGATAACAGAGAGAGAGAGACAGACAGACAGACAGACAGACAGACAGACAGACAGACAGACCAGACAGAGAAAGAGAAACAGGCAGACAGACAGACAGACATACAGACATACCAGACAGAGAAAGAGAAACAGGCAGACAGACAGGCAGACAGACAGACATACAGACATACAGACAGACAGACAGACAGACCAGACAGAGAAAGAGAAACAGGCAGACAGACAGACAGACATACAGACATACCAGACAGACAGACAGATATACATACTTAGTGATGTGAATACAATCCTCATTAGATAAATGCGTCGGAAAAGTAACGGAGTATATCGGGATCTTTAAACGTATTAATTATATCTCATTGTACTGTGATAAAGCTGGAAGGCATTATCTCTCTCTCTCTCTCTCTCTCTCTCTCTCTCTCTCTCTCTCTCTCTCTCTCTCTCTCTCTCTCTCTCCTCTCTCTCTCTCTCTCTCTCTTTTATATAAACAGCATTTATCTTTCTTTCTCTCTTAATTTCATTGGAAGGGCAAATATTTAGTCTTGTATAACATGCTCTTAAAGATGGATAACTCGTTTAATTGCCGCTCGCTCGTGTGTGTGTGTGTGTGTGTGTGTGTGTGTGTGTGTGTGTGTGTGTGTGTGTGTGTGTGTGTGTGTGTGTGTGTGTGTGTGTGTGTGTGTGTGTGTGTGTGTGTTCAAACTGCTTAAACATTCCCCTCATTTTCGTTTTTCATGAATCTTTTAGTTTTTTATCATCCTGCAATGTTAAGCAGCTTCCACTACTGCTGTATATTCTTTAAGGTAAAAATATTTGGTACTTTTATTTTTCCCCCGAATGGATACAGCGGGAAAATCTGCATCATCCTGGGTTGGCCTATCGCTGAATAGATTACAGCTTATCGCAGCTTATATATCACAGGCGAGATAACGTGATGGAAATGTTGCTGTTGTTTATTATGAATGTATTTCGACGTGGCCTTATCATCATCATCATCATCATCGTGGTATCTTTAACTCTTATGGGAAATCAAATGCTTTATGAACGCCCGGCTTTTTGGTTTAGCTTTGATGGTTATTTTCGGCGTGTTTCCGTCAGTCAGAATTATTGGTTAACAGGAAACAGTTTCTCTTAAATATTTGAGGCTTAATTTTTGTTTTTCGTTTGCAATATATAATGCAGTTGAGTAAATGTTATTTCACGTCCAGCTTGATGTAAATGGTACTAATTGTCATTAAATGGTACTGTATTTGTGACTCGTGTGATTAAGTGCCTGGTTTTTTCTATGGTAATATATAATGTTAATTTAATGGGAACTGTTGAGTGTGTTATTGTCGCATCGTCAGATGTGTGTGGCGGTGATTACTTGCCTGTACTTACGTAGGTCTTGATGTACGCAGTAATGAAAGTGTAATGAGAGAGAGAGAGAGAGAGAGAGAGAGATATGAAAAGAAAGAAGAGCAGAAGGAGGACGAGTACTGATAGCATCATTTTTCTTTTGTTTCAAACATAAATTTACACTACTCTCTCTCTCTCTCTCTCTCTCTCTCTCTCTCTCTCTCTCTCTCTCTCTCTCTCTCTCTCTCTCTCTCTCTCTCTCTCTCTCTCTCTCTCTCTCTCTCTCTCTCTCTCTCTCTCTCTCTCTCTCTCTCTCTCTCTCTCTCTCTCTCTCTCTCTCTCGTACTTAGTTAGACACCTACAAACTTTGCACTAAGTTGCGCCCTCAAAGCCTCGAAGGGTTGATACGTGTGTGTGTGTGTGTGTGTGTATGTGTGTGTGTGTGTGTGTGTGTGTGTGTGTGTGTGTGTGTGTGTGTGTGTGTGTTTTGCTCTACCACACTCGTCACCTGCTCCTCCCTTGATCCTATCTTTTTACTTCACGTATATTGGCGCGAGAACAAAAGACGCATCACAATAAGTTATTCGATCAGGAATACA
The DNA here is from genome assembly GCA_016584305.1 of Chionoecetes opilio. NCBI lineage: Eukaryota > Metazoa > Arthropoda > Malacostraca > Decapoda > Majidae > Chionoecetes > Chionoecetes opilio. Next base: position 130,607 of record JACEEZ010017948.1, read on the forward strand.
CGGCTGGAGGATGTAATACTTGCAGTGCGTGTTGGAGCGTGTAGATGTCAAAGGTTTCGTGCACTGACACAGCTGAAGCGAAAGTATCAGGTATTTGCTGAAGCCTGAATAAAATACGTTGTTATTGTGCTTCATATGCTTCATTTCTCTCTTTTTTTCTCTCCGTGTTGATTTATCTTCATATTTTTACGTATTCTATTTAATCTTTATATATCCATATTTTCCATAGTATTATTTTCATCACTATCATCGGTCTTCAACATCAGTGTCATTTATTTCTTGTCTTTTTTCTTTTTTCTTTTTGTGTGTGTGTCGTCTTCGTCTTACTTGTCGCTAGCTTTCTTTTTCTCTAGTGACTTAAGTTGTTATGGCGCCACAAAATTCAATTGATCCTCCTCCCTCACCTTTTTCTCCTCCTTTTTCCACCAAGCCATATTTAGAATCTCCTACGCCTCGCGACAAGACAAAGCAGGTGAATAGAACAAACTAATCCATCCTTTATAAAGGATGGATTAGTTTGTTCCAGTCACCTGCTTTTGCTTTGTCTTGTCGCGAGGCGTGGGAGATTCTAAATATGGCTTGGTGGAAAAAGGAGGAGAAAAAGGTGAGGGAGGAGGATCAATTGAATTTTGTGGCGCCATAACAACTTAAGTCATACGGCAGAGGGAGAAAGAGAAGAAGTGGTGGTGGTTGGAAGTTATGATAGAAAGGAATTAGGAAAAGGAGGATAGGAATGGGATGTAAATAGTAGTAGTAGTGGTAGTAGTAGTAGTAGTAGTAGTAGTAGTAGTAGTAGTAGGAGTAGTAGTAGTTAGAGGAGGAGGAGGAGGGTCAGGGGAAGGGGAAGATCAGGAAAGGGTAAATGGACAGTTGAATAATTGATAAGAAAACAATCGGTAATGTGGTGGTGATTGTTGTGGTGGCGCCAACTGATAGCCGTGGTGGTGGTGGTGGTGGTTGATCACCGCACCACTGCACTATACCTCTTGTCACCTGCCTCTGTGTGGTGGGTGGCGAGTGTGTCCACCAGTCAGTTAAATCAGCCAGTAAGTCAGTAAGTCATTGCAGTTTTTATGATTGTATCCTTGTCATGGGGTGGGTGGTGGTGGTGGTGGTGGTGAAGCCCTTGATGTGGATGGTGTGTACAAACAAGGTTATCTTTATCCCTTTGCCTTTCCATGAAGCGGTGATGAGGCGAGACTGCGGGGGGGGGGGGGGGGGGGGGGGGGTATTATTGTGAGGCGTGTCCCGTGGTAAACATTGCGATGATTTACCTGTGTGTGTGTGTGTTAGGGTTTCCTTCCTGGAATCTCGGGATCCCGGGCGTAAGTGGTTATGGTTTTTTTCCCGGGAAATTGGTTCATTTCCCGGGATTCTTATTGTTGTTCCTTATCTCAGATTTGCACTGATTTTATGCTATTATGGTTTTTTTTCCACATTTAATTTGTCATTCAAGTGTTTCTTTAGGTTTTTGTAGAATGTGACTTCCAAATGCCATTAAATATATAATTATTATTCTTCTATAATAGCTCTCTGAATGCAATTCCAAATGTCTGAGTTTCTTTTATGGCTAACGGAATCAGATTAGATAATCAAAATTTTGCTTATTTAGTCAGATTATGTAGCTACCTATTTCTGCACCAGTATGCATAAAGATAACATAAAGAGAACATTGCTTCAGTGTCATAATATTTATCAATTCAATTGCCTTTCAAATAATATACATATATTACACTAATGAAGTATGTGGGGGTCTTCGCATAGCATTAGTTAGTACAAATATTACCTGATGCGGGAAATCCCGGGATCCCGGAAACTATCCTGTTGCTGGTCATCGTTTTTCTAGTTTGTCCCAGAATCCCGGGAGGCTAAGAAGCCCCCCAAACAGGAAACCCTAGTGTGTGTGTGTGTGTGTGTGTGTGTGTGTATGTGTGTGTGTGTGTATGTGTATGTGTATGTGTGTGAGTGTGAGTGTGAGTGTATGTGTATGTGTGTGTGTGTCGTAAATTATGATTTTTTCTATTGATAAATAATGAAAGGTAAATGCATCTTTGAGAATTCACGAGATACACTTTCTTTGTTGTAATTTATCAATCGTATGGATAAGTTTTGTTCTTATCGAGAAAACTTATTAAAGTGTAGGATAAATACCAGGTCGTTCGGTCTTCGTTGGCCTCGTTATTGTGAGCCTTTAGATAGGTCAGTGCACCTCATATTAGAGTATTTTGAGTCCTTCGTTATATAGTATTAGTAGTGGTGGTGGTTAAGGTGAAGTAATGTGCTGCGCATATACTTAAAAATCAAATATATGCTGTTGTATATAGTGTGGCAAAACAATATATGTGGCCTCTCATTACGGTGTCTGGACGATTCGAGCGAATACCTTTTCGAGCGTAGGACGATTCGAGCGAATACTTTTTCGAGCGTAGGACGATTCGAGCGAATACTTTTTCGAGCGGAGGACCAAACTTAGTTTTCCTGAATAGTTTTGATGTGTATGGAATGAATCTGGCACTTGTTTTTGTCGGAAATATATTTTTGTTTACAGGGTGTGGGGGGATCCCCGCCCCGCAAACCTTGCTCCGCTTCTCACTACCGTAGTATCGAGAATTTCTTTTTGTTCTTGATATCATGTTACTAAACCAAACCCACCTCTAACCTAACCTAACCTAGTATCATTTAACCTATCTTAACCGTGTCTGGCTGAAATAACGGTAGATTTATACGTTATAATAGACGTTATAATGCACTCACTTTTTCTTTTCATCAACGTTCACACACACACACACAAAGGCGTAGCAGCTAGGCGCCCTGTTTCTATAAATACTACCGGCAGGACAATCCAGGCAGAGGGGAGTGAGGTCAGGTCAGGTACCCTGTGCGTGTGTGTGTGTGTGTGCATTACCTGACGTGACCTCACTGGTACCCTCTACCGTAGATAACACTTTAGTCGCCAGCAGCAATAATGTCGCCAGGCGCCAAATATTAGGAATGATAGCATCACTACTGCTGTGTCTGTGCCACTGAAGATGATACACAGTAGTTTATATCATGACTCTTTTCATGTTTATATCTACCCTGTTTCAGCGTTGTTTTATGCTTTGCATCTGCAAGTATATACGGTTTCAAATTTCCCTACTTGTTTTTTTTTTTCGCGCGACGACGACAGCGGGAGGACACTCATAACATAAACACTAATTGGCGACCTTATTATTGGTCACCACTCTGGTGATATTTTTGTAATTTGTTCATTTATAGCCATAATATGACACATATGAAGACACAAAATGACACAGACTCTCCAGATAGCCCCTTCTAACTTTCCTGAAATTATGGATGTAGAAATGTAAGTATTAACGCCACCAAACATCTGTACATCGAAAAAAAAAAGTTGCTCTGGCGACTATAGTGTTATCTACGGAATGGAATGTCCTGACGGCACCCCGGCCCCGCCCGCCGCGCCCGGCGGCCCACCTAAGGTCTCTGTATAAGAGGCTTTAAAGATACTCTAACCCCACCCACCTTCCTCTGTCCCGTCCACACTAGGTAACTTTGTTTGGAAACATTGTTTCCAAACTGTTAGCAAACATTTGGGAAACAATTTTAAGGTTTATTTATTTTGAATAAATGGGTAGGTTAAGGTTAGGTTTAGTTTAAAATAAAGCCAAACTAAACCCAACCTACTCTGCTGCTGCTGTCCGTGAGGGAGGGATGGGACTGGGAGAGGCGTCCGTCCCGCGGTCTAGAAATGTGCTGATGGCGACGGCGGAGCAGCACCTTATTTATTCTTATGGGGAGTTTTCTAATAAGCTCACGCTCAAGCCTGTCTCTCAGGCTCTCACATCCTCAGCACTTTCAGGCTGAATGATCTATCATTTACCGTAAATTCTCTGTACTTCTTTGGGACATCAGAATTACCCTTCAATACAACAACTGAAACAGTTCTTAATAAAAAATGTAGTTTATCATTTTATTTGTCTGCACTTGGTGAAAATATTGGCAAAACAATTGAATATTTGAAAACTCAATCTTTAAAAATTGTCTTTTCATAAAAAAAACACAAGTTCAAGCAGAATGAGGCTTCAGGAAATATCTACTTGTATGTAAGCATTCACTGAGTACCTGTTTTGGGTGTATATGTCTCTCTTGCGACGAACATTTAACCCAAGAAGTAATTTAAGTGCTTGGCACCTCAACGAACAGTCCGGGAATGGAAGACAGTTGAGAGCGTTGTGTTACTATTTCCGTCTCGAAAGACGAAAGTCTCCTTTATGTGGGAAACGGTATGTGGGAGCGGATGCCACGAATATTCCAGTAGAGGATAGAGAGTGTGATGAGATAAGCGGGTGATAATAGTTAGGATGACAGTTTCTGGTATTGAGGAGTTAGGAGTATCAGAGATATGAGTTGTGAGGTAAGGAGCGGGGGCGCTGTGCTGAGTTCCTACCGTGTGGTGTCTACGGGAAAGTGGATGATAACCAGATCCTGCCGGCGGGATGGTTTTCTGTGGAGATGCTGAAACGCCACACTCTGTTTTGGTTAAATGTTCGTCGCAAGACAGACAGACACACCCAAAACAGGTACTCAGTGAATGCTTACATACAAGTAGATATTTCCTGAAGCCTCATTCTGCTTGAACTTGCGTTTTTTTATGAAAAGACGATTTTTAAAGATTGAGTTTTCAAATATTCAATTGTTTTGCCAATATTTTCACTAAGTGCAGACAAATAAAATGATAAACTACATTTTTTATTAAGAACTGTTTCAGTTGTTGTATTGAAGGGTAATTCTGATATGTCCCAAAGAAGTACAGGGAATTTACGGTAAATGATAGATCATTCAGCCTGAAAGTGCTGAGGATGTGAGATGCGCGAGGGACATCTGGCGGCTTAGCTTTGAAAACTCCCCATTAGATCATTTTGTCCGTGATTTTGACCAAAGTAACAGCTTGCCAAGAGGTTTGAAGGTTAGTAGAAGACGCATATGACATAAGTCTAGTCCATATGGTAGTAATCGATAAAGCAGAAGCGATAAAACAAAACTTTCCTGTAGTTTTGATCCCACTACAACACCGCCGACTGCCGTGGCGCGGCAGTCGGCGGTGTTGTGGTGGGATCGGATTTCAACTAAAAATCAATTTCTAAACCTGACATCTGACAGAAAATCTCTTAAAATATAATAACAAGTAATTTCTTAGTCCTTATTGTTTAATACCATGCGTGTATAGTAGCATATCCTACGCTCGAATAGCCATTTACTCGAATGGTCCTCCGCTCGAAAAGTCATTCGCTCGAATCGTCTTTCGCTCGAATCGTCTTTCGCTCGAAAAGTCATTCGCTCGAAAGGTCGTGTAACCCTCATTACTGTGTTGCTATTATTGTTGGTAGTGATGGCGGTGGTGGTGGTGTGTGGTGTGGGTAGCGCTGTGCAGAGTGTAGCAGAGGGTTTATGTCAACACAAGCCTCGGATACATACAGGTATAAAAAGAAAAATCCAGAAAAAGAGAGGTGTAGCCTATATAGAATTAGGGATACAAGTTACGAAAAGGTGTGGGTGTGGGTGTTTGTGTGTGTGTGTATGTGTGTTTATGTCATGTGTGTGTGTGTTACGTGTGGTGGTGATGGGAGTGGTAGCATGACACAAATCTTTATCATTCTTCAGTATACACTACATACCCAACCCTCACGCCAGGCCAGCACTGCGCAAGAGCTACCCTTCCTCTGCCGCCTTGACTGCCTTGCTCTTCCTCTCCTCCTTCCTCCCACACTCTCACTCTCAGTTACATCACTTCCTGAGGTGAGAGGCGTGGCTGGGGGCGTAGGAACATTGAAGGCCACCATATAGACTCCAATTACCTAAGACTAAAAGCACAACGAAGAGGAGGAGGAGGAGGGAAGGGAATGACGACGTATCTCCCGCCCTTCACATTGATGCCAACCCACGCCCTTTGATTAGCACAATATTTGGGGAAGGAAAGTTTTTGATGGTCTCTGGTCGTATCATTATTTTCCTTTCCTCATCGTGCTCGCTCTACCAGGCCATTCCATCCTTTTTTTTTCTCATTCCGTCCGTTTTTCATGCCCCGTCTCAATCCATCACTTTTATATCCTGTCCCATTTCATTCCATTGATGAATTGTCCCGTTCCGCCCCGTCCCACACAGCCCCGCCCCGCCCCGTCGTTTCAGTAATGTGCCGCTCCGTTATGATGTGACATGGGAAGTCTTGCAAGGCGATCCAGTTCTCGCTGTTTTCTCAGTAAGGTTTATTGATGCCATTTAAGCTCAGCCACACTCCATCTTCCCGCCTCCCTTAGCGCTAACCTCACCTTCCTCGCCTGCCCTCTCCCTCCATCATTACTCTCTTCTACTTTATCCTCCTCCTCCTCCTCCTCCTCCTCCTACTACTACTACTCGTTCCTCTTGCCTCCAGCAGCCCCCGCATTGTAGTATTTTTTGTTTTCTCTTTCATCATTTAGCTCACGGCGCTTCCTCTTGACACACACATACACACACACACACACACACACACACACACACACCGCGCGATGGTCAGGTTGATAGCGTTCTGGTCTCTCAGTCTGTGGGTAGGCGGTTCGAATCCTCGAGCTCCTGGGGATTTTTCACTTGGCAAATTCGGGCGGTTACTGTCCCCCTTGAGCAAGGGGATGGGGGTGTGGTGTGTGAGGTCCCAGCATTACCCTAAGATCGGTAATAATGAGCTCCAAGCTCGCACTGAGAGGGTGAAACTGGCGATCGCGAGCCAGCTCGCGTGGACAAGACCATGGGTGAATGACACACACAGTCACACACACACACACACACACACACATACACACACACTCCGTAGGTACTCCGTAGTGTAGTGGTTAGCACGCTCGGTTCACAACCGAGAAGTCCCGGGTTCGATCCCCGGGCGGAGCGGAAATAGATGGGCTGTTTCCTTAAGACCCTAGCCCCTGTCCACCCAGCAGTGAATGAGTACCGGGTGTTAGCCGGGGTTTGTGACCTGCTCTCCGGGGTGCTGGCTTCGGCCAACACAAAGCACTAAGGATGAATGATAAAAATGTTGATATGGAGACGGGGCCATACGAGCATTGCTCTGGCCCTGTAAAATACAACTAGATGAATACAACTAGATGAATACACACACACATACACCTCCCACGTCAGCATTATCGTCGTTCTTTCTCACACCGTCGCCTTATTTCACATTTCATTAAAACTCCATCTCTTGTTACACCCAGACGCCATTACGAAGCCCACGCCCACGCCGCCCCTCACACACGCCCACCCCGTGAAGAGAGAGAGAGAGAGAGAGAGAGAGAGAGAGAGAGAGAGAGAGAGAGAGAGAGAGAGAGAGAGAGAGAGATTGTAATGCAATTTAGAGTGACGTAACTGGAAAGTGTTGGAAGAGATTTTGCGGAATAACAAGAGGGAATGTGCGTGTGTGTGGCAGACTTAACAGGTTGGTAAGCAGTGCAAGTTGAGGTTTCCAGACAGGCAGTGAAGAAGAAAAACATCAAAAAAAACCGATTAGACTGCATGAAGAAGAAAAATAATAATATAACGGAATAGATTGGAATGTAAGGTGGCCTGCGTGGCATTGGAGAAAGCAGGTCTTACAGTAGCTATAATTAGGAGACGGTATAAGTGGCACAAACAGGTGTGATTTAATACAAAGGAACAACGTGGGAAAATAAAGGAACTAGAAGGGAAACAAGTGATGGCGTAAGTGTTAAGAAGTTAAGTAATGGAAACTTTTACAAGGAAATACCGTGTGACCTTCGACTTCTTACCCCCCCCCCCTCTCCTCTTCTCTTTGCAGTCTCAATCTCTAGCTCCCTTTCCCTACCCTTCCCCCTCCTCCTCCTCCTCCTCCTCCTTTAAAGACGACCCTCCCTCAACTCTTCCTCCTCCCACGCACATAAACTTTCCCCAGAATTTTTATCATTAGCACTTTCCATAATTGTTCAAACCCTAGACTTCGAATATGATTTTTTTACCTTTTTTTTCCTCTCTCTCTCTCTCTCTCTCTCTCTCTCTCTCTCTCTCTCTCTCTCTCTCCTCGCTCCTCGCTGGCTGCTGGCCTGCTGGCTGGCTCTCTCTCTCTCTCCTCTCTTCTCTCTCTCTCTCTCTCTCTCTCTCTTCTCTCTCTCTCTTCTCTCTCTCTCTCCTCTCTTCTCTCTCTCTCTCTCGTCTCTGCTCTCTCTCTCTCTCTCTCTCTCTCTCTCTCTCTCTCTCTCTTCTCTCTCTCTCTCTCTCTCTCTCTTCTCTCTCTCTCTCTCTCTCTCTCTCTCTCTCTCTCTCTCTCTCTCTCTCTCTCTCTCAACACTGGATAAGCTTGTAACGTGTTCATGTATTCAGAGATTTTTTTCTATATTTCAAGATTGTATCTGTATATTTCTCATACTAAAAATTTTGTAATTCTTCTTCTTTAATTATAGTATGTACGTACTTCGAATTTTGTATAGTATGCGTGATAAATCCACTATATTTGCACCACTGTATCAAATGTCTTGTATCTATACCCGTGAGTGTGCCTTGTAAGGTTACTGCCATTCGTGACCTTCGCACATTCTTCGTTATTATATTTGTCGTGGACCAAGAAAAAAAGGAAAGTATTCGCACTACATCTCTCACACACACACACACACACACACACACACACACACACACACACACACACACACACACACCACACACACACACACACAAGACACAGACACAGACACAGACACAGACACAGACACACGACACAGACACACCACACACACACGCACACGCACGCACACACATACACACACACACACACACACACACACACACACACACACACACACACACACACACACACACACACACACACACACACATACACACACACACACAAGTTCCCAAGACTCGTTACTCTCGTGCCTTGTAACCTTTCGCCTCCGAGACAACCATTTCAGTAACCGTTTCACCTCTCCCAAACAGCCAGCTTTATGCTTACGACCATAACAAACACGGGGCGCGGTTAGGGGGGGTGATGCATGTCCACCTTAACCAAACACGCGGGGGGTGGGAGGGTACAGAGGTCTGCGTTTCATGTCCACCATAACCATAAATTTGACATTTCGCACATGTTCGACATTTTATACATACAACCCAGCGCTGTTTAGTAACTTCACACCACCTCCTTCCTTTCCATCCCTCTCTACTCCATTCCCTTTACTGCCTTTTCCCACTATCATTACCTCCCCTTCCGTCTCCCCTTTACATTTCCCCTTCATCTACCCCTTCTCCTCTACCCCTTCCGTCTCCCCTTTACATTTCCCCTTCTCCTCTCCCCTTCACGCTCCCATTCACCCGAGTATTCGCAGGTAAGGCAGGTAAGGTGCCTCCCATCACCTGTTGCCATGGGTGTCGCGCAACCGTTGCAGGGGCGTTAACGAGGGTGTCTGGCGGTGATGGAGGCAGCTCAATTGGTGGTGACAGTGCCGCGACGAGTGATGGTGATGGGGGCATGCGTGCGCGTTACTCACTAATGGCGGTGATGATGGTGGTGATGCGTGTTAGTGTGTAGTGGTTGCGGCGATGCTTTTTCATTCACTCGATTTTGGGTAATGATGACGCTAATGATGATTGCGTCGATGATAAGGTTTGCAAGAAAAGGACGAGGAGGAGGAGGATTGCATAAAAAGAACAGATGCGATGATACCTGTTAGTCTATAACGATGGTATCTGTGGAACTATGTACGTGCTACTATACCACTAAATACTTCTACAACTAAAATACACGTAGGAGAAGAGAATAGCATAGAGGAAGGAGGAGGAGGAGGAGGAGGAGGGGGAGGGGGACGACCACAACACCGAAGAAAACGAGAACGAGGACGAGAGTAAAAAAACGAGAGGAAAAGTCTAAGAAAAATTAGAGGAAGAGGAATGAAGGAAAAAAAAGGGGAACAAAGTTTTATGAAAACAAGAAAAAAAAAAAAAACCCAATAATAACTAGACGAACAAGGAAAGAAAAACACATGCTCAAAAAGTATTAAAAAAAAAATCCAGGTCGATATCGACCACGCCTTTTACCTTCCCACTTTCCCTCCCTTCCCCCACCTCTTTCCTCTGCCCCCTCCCACCCTCCCACCCTTCGAAGTCTCAGTATTCACAAATAACACAAGTTGACATTGCATTGTCTCTCACCTTTCCCACCCCCTCCCTCCCTCCCTCCCTCCCTCCCTCCCTCCCTCCCTCCCTCCCTCCCTCCCTTTCTCCCACGAGTCGGCAATGACGTCAGAATGTGGATGAAAGGGAAAAAAAATAGAAATCGACCGTAGGGGTGTGTGAGGGAGGCAGAGGGAATAGGAAGGAAGAGAGGAAGGAGGAAAGGTAAAACGGGTTAAGAGGAGAGGACGCTAGTTAACGAAGCAGAAAAGGTATTACGTAAAGAGAGGAAGGTAGGTGTGTATGTGTGTGTGTGTGTGTGTGTGTGTGTGTGTGTGTGTGTGACTGTGTGTGTGCATGTGTGATCGTGTGTATGTTTGTGTGTATGTTGTGTGTGTGTGTGTGTGTGTGTGTGTGTGTGTGTGTGTGACTGTGTGTGTGTGTCTGACTGTGTGTGTGTGTGTGTGTGTGTGTGTGTGTGTGTGTGTGTGTGTGTGTGTGTGTGTGTGTGTGTGTGTGTGTGTGTGTGTGTGTGTGTGTGTGTGTGTGTGTGTGTGTGTGTGTGTGAGGTCTGGCAAGGTAAAGGTGAGGAGGCAGGTGTTGTAAAGAAACAAGAGGAGGAGTAAAAAGAGGCAGTAGGAAAGAGATCTGAGAAAAAGAAAAAGGGCAAGAGGAGAAAAAGAGGAAAAGACGTACGCATCCTTGGGAGAAATGTGCTCACACTGAAAGGAAGGAAGGATGCAGCAGGAGAGAGAAAGAGAAAGACAGGGGGGAAAATGAGAATAGAAAGAAATAATACTAAAAATGTGAAATGAAACGAAAGAAAGAGAGAGAGAGAGAGAGAGAGAGAGAGAAGAGAGAGAGAGAGGAGAGAAGAGAGGAGAGAGAGAGGAGAGGAGGAGAGAGAGAGAGAGAGAGGAGAGAGAGAGAGAGAGAGAGAGAGAGAGAAATGACATGGAATCAGAAAAAGGATAAGAATGATTAATGTATACTCTTGTTTTTCCTTTCCTTCCTTCCTCTGTCCCTCCTCGTTTTCCTCCCTCCCTCCGCCCTCCCTTCCTCTTACATTAGGCATTTGAATGACGTGTTGTTTTTTACTTTGTTTTTTTCTGCTAATGGAATGAGGAAACAAAGAGTTAGAGAGAGAGAGAGAGAGAGAGAGAGAGAGAGAGAGAGAGAGAGAGAGAGAGAGAGAGAGAGAGAGAGAGAGAGAGAGAGAGAGAGAGAGAAGAGAGAGAGAGAGAGAGAGAGAGAGAGAGAGAGAGAGAGAGAATGGTGTTGCATATATATTCAAACAGTTAAAAAGAAGATCAGGAGAAATGGTGGGAAAAAGTGGAAAATACAAAAATGAAGGAAAAGATAAAAATATAAAATAATAATAATAAATATTAAGATAGAAAATTGTAGTAGAAAGAGGAGGAGGAGGAGGAATATTTGGAAGGACAGATGCCAGGATGCCTGTATAGGTTAATAGTATTTCATCTATTAAAATCTTACTATGTATTAACTAAGTGTGGTGAAACAGGATAGAACAGGGAAAGGCTCCTCCCCACCCAACTCTTCCATCTGCATACATCCCTAAAGAGGAATAATATGTAGATAGAAGGGAACACCATCCATGCCTGAGAAGGGAACACGTAGAATTGTATCATTAAGTGTGAAATTGGATGAAAATGATAAAGGTCAGTGTTATCAGAGTAAGTGCCGGTGCGGGGAATGTATTAAGGAGTAAGGAGGATATGCTGCCTTGACGCCTCGCAGTCGGAAAGATTACAAACGAATACAAACAAAATTATGTGTTCCTGAAATGTTTGTATATATCGTTTGGATCATATAAACATTAATATTTTTGAGTGAACTAGGGAGGGTGAGAGTGTATTGCAGTGATCAACAAAAATCACTGTATTGCTATCAACTGGATTACATGTGCCTATTTTTCATACTGTTATCCTTTGTTATCGTTTATCTCAAATGATATTTCAGGATTGTGGAATTCTATTATTGTTTTGAAATAATGTCCCCTGCAGTCCTATCGTTTTGTCGAGGCTACAATCTAATCACTGATGCTAACTGGCACGTATATGACATACGAGGAACAAAGCAATGCCGATATTCGTTGTTACTCGCCTGTGTCATTTTTCTTTTCCAATAAGTTAGGTTGCAGTGTAATGTTGCCACCAAGGATACATTGTGCGGACTTACAAACATTCCAGAGAACTTTCTATCAGGTCTGACGATTTACGAGAACAAAAATTTCGTGTAATTATGTGCAACGTTATATTAGCTTTTGTACTTGTCTCTACGGTGAGCTGCGATTTCATCATTAATTGATGCAATTTATTACCCTGAACTTATCGCATTCGAGAGATTTGAACTTTTAGTTTTCATCACCAATATGCACGACGCTGCACTTAGCGATGTTGAATGGCCTTTACTGTTTTTCACTCCTATCGATAAGTGTGTTTAAGAGTATCTGGCTTTTAATACTCGTAAGTAACTAACTAAAACTTTGCGGCCCGATATCGCATCAACTCCCATTTTTGTGAGTCATATCTCAGCTGGTAGCGCTGAGGCAATCAGAAACTTCTCCATTCAGAATAACGTTTACAATTTGTATATGGATAATGTGTGAAACTTGATTGACGCGTATAAACAACCTTCGCTTCGTCGCTATTTTGAAGTCAGCATTTTGTGAAGGGCTTAAACATCTAATGAAATTAAATCCGAAGTTAGTTAAGAAATTCATGTTGGCTGTTTATTATTGGTTTTCTGCCTCAACAGTGTCGTCACTGATGACTTTTCATATTCAAGTAATTTCAACTCATGCAAAACTAACCACTCGGGAAGTAAATCTGGTCGTATTTTTTGATCGCAGTTACATTTTTCTATTTTTCTTTTCCATGTTATTGTAGGTTGAGCTGATGACGTGTTCAGTAGTACCGCGATGGAATCCTGTATTGAGCACAACATAGCTTCAGTACCTCCTCGCTGATAGGTGGTCATGACCGGTGGATTCATCTGAGTCGGTGTAGTAAAGATGATTTCGTCCCTCGTGGGTTGTCATTTCAGGTTCGGCAAACTTTTCTTCGTGACCTTGAAATACTTCATGCTGGCTGAAAAGGTGCTTTCATGTTTTCACAGTAAAGACGCCACTGAACGTCGAATCAGCAAAGGAAGCCATGCCCCTTGTCGTCAATGATTAATCAACCTTATCCAAGAAGGCGCGAATATCAACGTTCACAGCTTTTGTATACCTTACATTTTTAGATTTTTTTCTTTTTACATAAGAACGTCCTGGGTTTATTCTTACCCTCGTAGGAGATTTTCATTTCGTCCTCGCGTTTCCTTATTCTTACTTCCTTCTCACACGCCTTTCTGAGATTAATGTAGAATTATTAGGGTCGGTGGTTGTCTGAGGAGGAAGGAAGATGAGGATGAAGAAGAGATGCGTGACCCAGAAAAGAAGCCTGAATGGAAACATGAAGACGAGGAGAAAGAATAAGAGGAGAATAAGAGAGAGGAGGAAGGAAGTAGAGAGGCAGAAAGAGCAGTGATATTTTGTTGTGTGATTATTAGTCAGAACATAATGCTGCGTTATTTAGGTGTGTGTGTGTGTGTGTGTGTGTGTGTGTGTGTGTGTGTGTGTGTGTGTGTGTGTGTGTGTGTGTGTGTGTGTGTGTGTGTGTGTGTGTGTGTGTGTGTGTGTGTGTGTGTGTGTGTGTGTGTGTGTGTGTGTGTGTGTGTGTGTGTGTGTGTGTGTGTGTGTGTGTGTGTGTGTGTGTGTGTGTGGTGTGTGTGGTGTGTGTGTGTGTGTGTGTGTGTGTGTGTGTGTGTGTGGTGTGTGTGTGTGTGTGTGTTGTGTGTGTGTGTGTGTGTGTGTGTGTGTGTGTGTGTGTGTGTGTGTGTGTGTGTGTGTGTGGTGTGTGTGTGGTGTGTGTGTGTGTGTGTGTGTGTGTGTCCCCCCCCCTCCTCCCTCTCACCGTCACTCTCACCTTCCCTCACGCCTTCCTTCACAGGTCCCACATTTTCGGGTTGAACATAACAGACAGGCTCGCAAAGTAACCCCCTTCCCCCCCTCCATCTCTTGCCCCCTCCTCTTCCTCTTCTTCTCTTTCCATCACCTCCATCTCACCCACCAACCTTTACTTACACTTCTCCGAACTATAACCTTCCTCTCTCTCCTCTCTCTCTTCTCTCTCTCTCTCTCTCTCTCTCTCTCTCTCTCTCTCTCTCTCTCTCTCTCTCCTCTCTCTCTCCTCTCCGTCATTTTATCCTCCTGTACTTCTCTAAATTAACATAACACCGACATCGTCCTGCATTCCCCTCACACCAAGCATTCTCTTCATCATTTTTAAAGTTTATCTCCCTCGCTTCTTCCTCCTGAATATTAATATATTTTCGCCGCCCTACTCTTACTCCTCTGTTGGTATTTCACTTTCTTCGCGTGCTCAGAGTATTACTCGCTGTTATCTTTATTACTTTAAAAAAAAAAAAATCTCAGATTCTTGTGAATGTCCATAAATAATTGTATCGTTTTTCTGTCCAGCCCATTTTCTATGCCTTTCAATTTTCAACTTTTTTTTATTTGGTCTTTTTTGTTGTTGATGATGATGTTGGTCTTCTTCTTCTTCTTCTTCTTCTTCTTCGTGTTCTTGTTCTTGTTCTTCTTTTGCTTCTTCTCCTCCTCTTCCTCCTCCCGTACCTCCTCCTCCTCCTCGTATTGAATTGCACATGAGCATTGATCAAGGGTCACCTCTAATAACCTTTGACCCTAAATGAACGATACAGTGTTTTCCTAATGTCATTATGTGTGTGTCTGGGGGGGGGGGGGATCCCAGTGGGTTTTGATTATGTTTCTTTGTATTGCAGATAAAGTGATTTGTTACAGTTCTGTTTATCCATTATTAAATTTATTTGTTTGTACATTTGTTTATTCATTTGTTTATTGGCCGCGCCGAGCTGACTGGCTTCGCTTGATTAGTTAAGACTCACGCAGCTTGTTTATTATTTGTTGGTGTCGCTGGTGAGTGCCGGAAATGATATTGTCATGCCTATTAGTTATTCATCACAGCTATTAAGTGACGCAAACCATCTCTGACCTTTCGTGCTAGGTACACACACACACACACAACGAACGTAATGATAGAAATAATTGGCAGTATATTTGGTTCTTGTAGTGGTGGTGGTTGTAGTGGTGATGGTGGTGTGTCCTGCTATCACCTTTACCACCACCACCACCACCACCATTCTTCTCTCGTTTCCATATTCACCACCGTCTCTGAAGATGCTGAACAGGAGTGGGAGGGACCATAAACCTGGCCTCTTGTGGTGGTGGTGGTGGTGGTGGTGGTGGGAAGGAGAGAAGAAAGAAGAGAGGATAAGATGGGAAAGAAAGAAGAATAGAGGGAGGAGGAAGAAGAGGGAAGTTTACGGGGTAGTGGAGGTGAAAAAAATTATATATATTGTGGCTAGGACGTGTGGTGAATGTGCAATCGCGTGTGTGTGTGTGTCTATGCGTGTTTGTGTGTGGGTGTGTGTGTGTGACTATTTTGAGCCTCCGTTGTGTGTTACGTGAGCGGGAAAGTCGAGGAGGAGGAACACAAAGGAAGAATAACATACAGTAATAGACTTGTTGGTCCTTTCGAGGCTGAAGAGGAGGAGGAGGAGGAGGAGACGAAAAAAGGAAGTACACCTTAATAATATAAAAAAAGGGAAGAGCAGAGTGAGTGAAGAGAGAGAGAGAGAGAGAGAGAGAGAGAGAGAGAGAGAGAGAGAGAGAGAGGAGAGAGAGAGAGAGAGAGAGAGAGAGAGAGAGAGAGAGAGAGAGAGAGAGAGAGAGAGAGAGAGAGAGAGAGAGAAAAAAAATACTTGCAGGCAATGTAATGAAAGAAGTAATGAATTTGGAAGGAGAAGGAGGAGTGTGTGTGCATATATTAAGGTAAATCCTAAAGTAGAAGACAGTGAGGACAAGGCGGGTGTATCGAGGTGCTGTGAGAATAGATAAGACACAGCAAACACACCGTGAGGGAAAAGTGAACGCAAAAGGTACAATGAATACACGGAAGGCCGAGGATGAAGTGTGAGGGTGTATACTACATGGGAGATATAGTGAGCATCATACATTTAGGTTAGGTAAATGGGTTAATTAATGGGCTAAATTAGGTTAGTTGACAATACAGTGAAGGAAAAGTCAAGATATAATGACGTGCTAATATAATAATGACGATACAATCAGGAAATAGTGAGCGTGTGTGCGATGCGTACTTTTTCTTTTTTTTCTTTTGACAAGTAAGATGCGTTGATAAATGCAACAACACCGAGGATGCAGTAAAGGCACAAGAGAAGAGAATAGATACAGTGAGGGAGAAAGGAAAAAAGGTAGGGGAGAGAGAGAGAGAGAGAGAGAGAGAGAGAGAGAGAGAGAGAGAGAGAGAGAGAGAGAGAGAGAGAGAGAGGGGAGGAAAGGTGTATGAATTGGATACACGAGAGAGGGAGAGAGAGAGGAGGAAAGGTGTATGAATTGGATACACGTTAGGTATGGACTTCATAGCAATACTTATACTTCAAAAATTCAAAACTTACCCGAATATTATATACTAGCCGCAAAGCCGCCCTCCGGGCGGACTTTTTGGCTAGCTCCTGCGGGGGCTATTGGTGGTGGGCCTTCGGCCCACCACCTGTGTTTGGTGGGCCTTCGGCCCACCAAACACGGACTCTCCAGATAGCCCCTTCTAACTTTCCTGAAATCATGGATGTAGAAATGTATGTATTACCCCCACCCATTCACTCACCCATTACCCATCACCCCCCACCCATTCACTCACCCATTACCCATCACCCCCTACCCATTCACTCACCCATTACCCATCACCACACACCCATTCACTCACCCATTACCCATCACCCCACACCTATTCCCTCACCCATCACCCATCACCCCCCACCCATTCACTCACCCATCACCCCACACCCATTACCCATCACCCCACCCATTCACTCACCCATTACCCATCACCTTACATCAAGGTTTCCTCAATTCTCGCAACCCACTTTTTTTTCACAATTATCACTAATAGGCTGCTAATAAAAAATAAAAAAAGTGATCGGATCATCTCATAATTGGGCTTAAAACCTTCCCCTGGTCAACCCGGTTCCAAAAATGTGCCATATGAGGTGATTGCGCCACGGGGGGCGGAACCTATACCAGACACACACACACACACACACACACACACACACACACCACACACACACACACACACACCACACACACACACACACACACACACACACACACAGACAGACAGACAGACAGACACACTTTCGCTTATATTTACCATTACCCATCACCCCCCACCTATTCCCTCACCCATCACCCATCACCCCCCACCCATTCACTCACCCATGACCCCACCCATTCAACTCACCCATTACCCATCACCCTACATCAAGGTTTCCTCAATTCTCGCAACCCACTTTTTTTTCACAATTATCGCTAATAGGCTGCTAAAAAAAAAAAAAAAAAAAAAGGATCGGATTATCTCATAAATGGGCTTAAAACCTTCCCCTGGTCAACCCGGTTCCAAAAATGTTTCATATGAGGTGATTGCGCCACAGGGGGCGGAACCTATACCAGACACACACACACACACACACACACACACACACACACACACACACACACACACACACACACACACACACAGACAGACACACTTTCGCTTATATTTACCATTACCCATCACCCCCCACCTATTCCCTCACCCATCACCCATCACCCCCCACCCATTCACTCACCCATCACCCCACACCCATTACCCATGACCCCACCCATTCACTCACCCATTACCCATCACCCTACATCAAGGTTTCCTCAATTCTCGCAACCCACTTTTTTTCTTCAATTATCGCTAATAGGCTGCTAAAAAAAAGAAAAAAAAAAAGTGATCGAATCATCTCATAAGTGGGCTTATGACCTTCCCCTGGTCAACCCGGTTCCAAAAATGTGCCATATGAGGTGATTGCGCCAAGGGGGGCGGAACCTATACCCACACACACACACACACACACACACACAGACAGACAGACAGACAGACAGACAGACAGACAGACAGACACACTTTCGCTTATATTATTATAGATTACCCATCACCCCCCACCTATTCCCTCACCCATCACCCATCACCCCCAACCCATCACCCCCCACCCATTCACTCACCCATCACCCCACACCCATTACCCATGACCCCACCCATTCACTCACCCATTACCCATCACTCTACATCAAGGTTTCCTCAATTCTCGCAACCCACTTTTTTTTTTCACAATTATCGCTAATAGGCTGCTAAAAAAAAAAAAAAAAAAAAGTGATCGAATCATCTCATAAGTGGGCTTATGACCTTCCCCTGGTCAACCCGGTTCCAAAAATGTGCCATATGAGGTGATTGCGCCAAGGGGGGCGGAACCTATACCACACACACACACACACCAGACAGACAGACAGACAGACAGACAGACAGACAGACACACTTTCGCTTATATTATTATAGATATATATACGACTGTGTATGTAAATCAGTTTTTTTTCTACCTTTTTAACTGGTAGAAAAGCTTTGTGTACACAGAAAGAGAGGGAAAGGGATGAGATAACAAAGCATGGAGGGAGGGAGGGAGGGCCGCCGTGAGCCTGGGCCGCGGACAGTGACGCCACCAGTACCTGCGCCTGGTTTCCATCGCCTGGTAATTTGTGGAGGCCCAGACACGTGACCTAAATTAGGGTTGCGTGTACGTACTTGAGAGAGAGAGAGAGAGAGAGAGAGAGAGAGAGAGAGAGAGAGAGAGATTATTATTATTATTGTTTGCATGCGTGTGTACGAGTGTGGATGTGGGAGGAAGATAGAAAAAAACAAATGTGCAGTTCTTAGCAGGCGTGAAAGAGGGAGGAAAAGAAGGGGAGAAGGAGATAACACAAATGGAATAAGAGGAGAAAGCAGTAAAGGAGGAAACTTAAAAGCACGGACTCATCGCTTAAGGCAGTTTGGCGACAAAGTAAATTCAGATGAATGCGATTTTTTTTTACCCCGCCCCATCAAGTTGCTAAATCTACTAACGCTCCAGAAACTTTGCTGGACTCATGAATGCGAGATGAAGTGGTGTTTCAAGCCTTGTGGTGTCATCTATACTGGAGCTGATGGCTGGATAACGGGGGGGGGGGGGGGTATAGGTGGGAGAAGGAACATTACCAGAAGGAACGAAACAGTATAGAATCTTACTATTTTTATTGTTATCATTTTTATTACTATTATCATTGTTATTATTATCAAAGTTGTTGTTGTGTTGTTGTTGTGACTATTGTCTCAGTTGTTGTTGTGTTGTTGTTGTGACTATTGTCGTCAGTTGTTGTGGCGGGATGATTGTATACATAATCTTCTTTTCCCAGGTTAGAATAATGTATATGAGCAATGGCTATGCAATGTATGTAGAAGTCACGACCTGTGTTTCTGCGGACATAGAGAGAGAGAGAGAGAGAGAGAGAGAGAGAGAGAGAGAGAGAGAGAGAGAGAGAGAGAGAGAGAGAGAGAGAGAGAGAGAGAGAAAAAAATATTAGTATTATTGTTTGCATGCGTGTGTGCGAGTATCATATGGGAGGAAGATAGAAGAAAACAAATGTGCAGTTCTTAGCAGGCGTGAAAGAGGGAGGAAAAAAAGGGGAGAAGGAGATAACACAAATGGAATAAGAGGAGAAAGCAGTAAAGGTTATCCTAGGTTATCTTCTTGTTATCCTCAAGGCCAAAACCAGTGTTACATTTTTTCGGCAACAAAAGTATCCCAACTCTTTTTATGATGCATGTAAAAATAAGCAGACATCACCGCGGCTTGAATGCAGTCGGGTATTCAAGTAAATCCCATCCTATCCTATCCCATTAGTATAGCCCATCGACGCGATCATTAACTAACTCATCCATAAGGGTTATAATGAGGTACCATTATCGCTATCATTATTATTTATATCTATTGATCCCTCTTATTATCATTATTATTGTCATTATTATTATTATTATTATTATTATTATTATTAGTTGTAGTAGTAAAAATAGTAGCAGTAGTAGTAACAAAAATTTTAGTACGTAGTTGTAGTGGTATCAGCATTGGTAGTAGTGGTAGTTAAAGTAGTGACAGAAAGACTCGTAGTAATGGATGTAGTGATGGTGATGGTAATGACAGTAGTGGTTGTGGGGGCGGGAGGATTCTTTGTAGCAGGATAGAGTAGGGGTTGTGGGGGTGGGCGGATCTTTGTAGCTGGATAGAGTAGTGGTTGTGGGGGCGGGGGGATCTTTGTAGCTGGATAGAGCAGTGGTTGTGGTGGTGGGGGGATCTTTGTAGCTGGATAGAGTAGTGGCTGTGGGGGCGGGGGGATCTTTGTAGCTGGATAGAGTAGTGGCTGTGGGGGCGGGAGGATTCTTTGTAGCAGGATAGAGTAGTGGTTGTGGGGGCGGGAGGATTCTTTGTAGCAGGATAGAGTAGTGGTTGTGGGGGCGGGGTGGGTTTTGATGCGATATAGTATAGTTCTCGTTCAAAAGGTCATGGGTTAGAGAAGCGAAGGAGGAGGATAACGCGTGTGACCTTCTTTGACCTTCAGCTCTTCTGTGAGGCAAAGCTGGTGCGTCACTTGTGAGCGAAGAGAGAGAGAGGGAGAGGGTGAGAGAAGTGACATTGATGAAGCATTAGAGATAGGGAGAACGTACTTGTCATTACTATTTAGAGAGAGAGAGAGAGAGAGAGAGAGAGAGAGAGAGAGAGAGAGAGAGAGAGAGAGAGAGAGAGAGAGAGTGTGTGAGAGTCTTACCTACCCAAAATCGACCAATCCTTACCTAAGATTCAACTTTGTACAACTTCCACTCCATGAGAAAATAATTCTTCCACTTAAAAAAAAATCAATAAATAAAAGTGTCGCGTCGAGTAGGTGACCAGATCTAGGGAGGAGGGGGGGGGGGGAAAGGTCATGTGATGTTTTCCTTGGCACGACCTCTTTAAGCCTATGTCTCATCAGGTCAATACGGTGACCTTGTTCTCATTTCCACGCGCCCGCCCCTCCAACCCTTGTCGCCTCTCTATACGGCCTCTCCTACGCCATCCGGAACCGCTACTTCTGTGCCTCTTCAGCTCTTTCTCTTACACAAATACTCGTTCTTTCACCTCTCCAGCTCTTTCTCTTACACAAATACTCGTTCTTTCACCTCTCCAGCTCTTTCTCTTACACAAATACTCGTTCTTTTACCTCTCCAGCTCTTTCTCGTACACAAATACTCGTTCTTTTACCTCTCTAGCTCTTTCTCGTACACAAATACACGTTCTTTTACCTCTCTAGCTCTTTCTCGTACACAAATACTCGTTCTTTTACCTCTCCAGCTCTTTCTCTTACACAAATACTCGTTCTTTTACCTCTCCAGCTCTTTCTCGTACACAAATACTCGTTCTTTTACCTCTCTAGCTCTTTCTCGTACACAAATACACGTTCTTTTACCTCTCTAGCTCTTTCTCGTACACAAATACTCGTCCTTTTACCTCTCCAGCTCTTTCTCGTACACAATTACTCGTTTTTTTACTCTCCAGCTCTTTCTCGTACACAATTACTCGTTTTTTTTACTCTCCGGCTCTTTCTCGTACACAAATACTCGTTCTTTCACCTCTCCAGCTCTTTCTTTTACACAAATACTCGTTCTTTTACCACTCCAGCTCTTGCTTTTACACAAATACACGTTGTTTTTTTTACCTCTCCAGCTCTTTCTCTTACACAAATGCACGTTCTTTTACCTCTCCAGCTCTTTCTCGTACACAAATACTCGTTCTTTTAATTAACTCTACAGCCTACGAGCTTATATCACGGCTCTTCCACCTCAATCTCCTCCATTCTCCTACCTCTCCGCAGCTCCATTTCCCACCCACATACTCGTTCTCCTAGTTCTCCAGCCTCCTAGCTTATCGTTGTTCTCCTCTTCCTCCTTCCGTGCAGTATTTCCATGTTGCACTGCTTATCCCCCTTTTCTTTCCCATCCTCGGCTTGAGGGTTTGGAGGGTGGGGAGGAGCCTTCGCCTTTTCTAACCTGTATGTCTATCACTTTATAGGTTAGTAGGTTGCAGTTTATTACCAAAGTTTGATGAGGACCTACAGTTGTGTTGTCTCCTCTTCAAAAGTTTAGTCTTCTCCTCCATTCCCTTTTTTCCTCTTCCTTCCTCTTCTCCGAATGGTTTTTGTCTGCCTTGCCACTATTTTTTTCCTTTCTTCTCGCTTACTAGTCAGGTGATTACTGGGGGTTTTCTCTCACACAAACACCCACACACCCACACACAGAAACACACACACACACAGAAACACACACACACACAAACAAGCCATCGCTCTGAAGAAAAGGAGAAAGAGAGACAAAGCATTCAGTTAAGGACACGATAGCTGGAACTCATTTACAGAGAGAGAGAGAGAGAGAGAGAGAGTTAAAGGTATGGTAAAGATTAGGGATTTAGATGGGAGACGCTATATAGTATGACTGACAATTTGAAGAGGATGAGAGAGATGTTTGAAAATGTAAGGACGATAGGAGAGCACAAAGACAGTTGTAGTAGTAGTAGTAGTAGTAGCAGTAGTAGTAGTAGTAGTAGTAGTAGTAGTAGTAGTAGTAATAGTAGTAGTAGTGTTAGTCGAAACAGTAGTAACCACATCATTATCATCGTTAGCAGCAATACGTAGAGGAGATAGTAGGTAATGCAATAAAGGAAGGAGAAAGAAAGGGATGTTATCATCTCCATCCCCAAAGGTCGAATCTCTTGGGGGACGGTGTTGGGCGGCGACCCTTCCGTGGCCCACAACCTTCCCCTCCCAAACAACACCTAAAGTAGAAGATTAGAGAGGAAAACGGGGAAGAGGAGGGGGAGAAGGAAATGAGGGTAATGTTTGTTCATTGTAAGAGCTTTTACGAGAGAGAGAGAGAGAGAGAGAGAGAGAGAGAGAGAGAGAGAGAGAGAGAGAGAGAGAGAGAGAGAGAGAGAGAGAGAGAGAGAGAGAGAGAGAGAGAGAGAGAGAGAGAGAGAGAGAGAGAGAGAGAGAGAGAGAGAGAGAGAGAGAGAGAGAGAAATAAAAATAAAGGGGAAGTGGAGTTGAAGCAGGGAGCGATGACCACATTAGGGAGGGAAGTAATGAGGTCTAGAAGGAAAGGATAAATGATGCGAAGAAGGAAGAGGAGAACAATGACCCATCCAGGTTCCTTCCTCTTTGCCCTAATTCTTCCCGCGCTAGGTCACTCACCCCAATCAGGTGACGTCACTGCCGGGCGATGTGCTGCTCTGCCCTTAAAATAGGTCTGTCAGGGCTGAAGGTAGAGGAGAGATAGAGAGAGATGAGAGTAAAAGGAAAAAGAACACAGACAGATAGACAGTAAACATACACCTTGCATATTTAACAGTTATTTCGATATATTTGTCATGTTTGTAAATAGCTTTCGTAAGGAGTATTGATTATCTATTAATCGAACACCTAGCTGCGTCAGGGCGGTAAAGGTCGAGGCAAGGGTCTGAATGTGTGATCGCGGTACGTTACGTGTCGTCTGGAAACACCTTGACTTTTTTCCACCTTGGTACAACACAGTTCCGTTAGTCATCAAGTGTAAACTCATGACTTGCTTGTCAGAGGAAGGACGAGAGTGCATACTAGTGACCAGTGTTGCAATGGGTGTCGGCAACATACAATAACTTTCCTTTCTCTTACACAAGTTGACACAGGTTGACAGTTAAAGATGTAAGTCAGTATTTTCTCTCATTTTAAGTTCAGGTATTATTGTGTGTAATCGAAGCACTACTTTACTTATTAACAACGGTGACGATTGGTCAGAAGGCAAACAAATAACTGTCTTCTTGTCTTTGATGCGCGGGAGACGTTTCTTCGTCACTCTACCTTGACTAGAATTTAAATCTATTTAAATCTTGAGTATTGTCTTTCGAGCATAGTAATGAGTATTCTACTGTCATGGTCTGGGAACATGCTTTTGGCCTACATTTATTAGTAGGCTATGCTGCTGCTTTCAAATTTTACATGGAGGTGAACATTATCAAAAGTACAAAATGCAATCAACAAAGGCTGTTGGTTTGTTATTTTGTATTTCCTAGGGGGTTAGAGAGAGAGAAAAGAGAGAGAGAGAGAGAGAGAGAGAGAGAGAGAGAGAGAGAGAGAGAGAGAGAGAGAGAGAGAGAGAGAGAGAGAGAGAGAGAGAGAGAGAGAGAGAGAGAGAGAGAGAGAGAGAGAGAGAGAAGAGAGATATGAAAGGTGAAAAAAAAACTAAACTGATTGAGTCCTATATTTTTCTTTTCTTTTCTTTTTTTCCTTCCTTGTGTGTGGCTGGATTTTTTTCTTATACCAAATCGGGTGGAAATCAGGAAGGTTTGTCTCCCTCTGTGCAGACGTGCCTGGACTGACGCAGGTGGGTCGAGGGGAGGGCCAGGGCGGGGCGGGGCGGTGTGCAGGAACTGGTGGCCTTGTTTAAGTGTTAGGTGTGTGGCACATTTACCTGGCACAGAATGGATGGCGGTGGCGCAATGGTTGGCGTGTGAGAAAGTGAACGCAGGATCCTACGTTTCACTTACCGGTCACCTATAATACAATGATATAGATGGCGACTCAGGTCAGTTAGAGCCTCCATGGAGGGATGTCTGTCGCTAACACGTACCACTCACTAACCATGAAATTAAAAGGCACACAAATTTTATCTTGGAAGAAACAAAGTAATATTTATCTATCTATCAATGCGTCTGTCTGCCTATCTATCCATGCATTAAGATCACACTCTTGTATGTGATTTTCTGATTTTCATTATCAAGATAATAAGCCTATCATTTAACGCTATACATCCATTTCCATTCTTGACATACTGTATATGTATTCAACCTTTCACGCTCGTTTTGTGTAATCGAAATATGGAGAGGCAGTGCGTGGAATAGTTTGCGTGTGGTGATTACGAACTGAATATGGACAGGCGTATTGTAAAGGCGATTATTTAAATAATTACGATATTATTAGTAGTTTAGGCATGTTTTTTTTGCGTGTGTGTATTTTTTGGGGAAAGGGTGGGGATAAGGAACCAGTCTCTGCCTCTGTAGTAGCATGGTCTCTCCCGTCTTGTATCCTCATCCACTGGGTTCGCCTTTGCCTCGGCCCTCGACGCATAGAAATGTTGAGAAAAGTTATCGTTTCACCAAAACACGACCGTTATTTACCAAGAAAGCTTTTATTTTGGTCACGTTTTTGGTTGGAAAATATGGAAAGTGATATGTGAGAAGGAAAATATATTTCATGTATTATGGTAAAAGTGTTGGTGGCATTTTTAGGGGGTAATTTTTCATGAGTAACACATCAAATTATTTATTTCATGAGCATAAGGAGAGACAGCAAGGCAGCCTTATTGCATCTCCTGGCCTTTCATTAGCGGTGAAGAGGAGAAGGGTCATATTTTTATATTTGTTTTATTTTCCTTCATTGTATTGCGCCCTAATGTATTGCATCGTGCAGTGCTGTGCTTGGTGAATGAGTTGTGGTGACGTGTGAGGGTGGCGTGGAGAAAACTGTGATGGGAAAGTGGAGGTGCAGCAAAGTATACATATTGTGGTGGTGTGAGGTGTGGGGTTGTGGTGAGGGAAGCTTGTTGAAGATGTGTGGTGTATGGTGTGTGGTGTTATGGTGTGTGGTGTTGTGGTGAGTGGTGTTGTGGTGAGTGGTGTTTTGGTGTGTATTGTATGGTTTGTGGTGTTGTCGTGAGTGGTGTGTGGTGTTGTGTTGTATGGTGTGTGGTGTTGTGGTGTATGGTGTGTGGTGTTGTGTGGTGAGTGTTGTATGGTGTGTGGTGTTGTGGTGAGTGTTGTATGGTGAGTGCTGTTGTATGGTGTGTAGCGTTGTGGCGTGTGGTGTTGACATGTGTGGTGTTTTGGTGAATGGTGCGTGGTGTTGTGGTGAGTGGCGTGCAGTGAGGTAACTCGTCCCTCTCCTTGGTTCGTTGCAGTGGTGGAGACGCGGTCCACGATGGGTCTGGACCCCACCCCGAAGCCGCCACGGAAGCTCATCCAGGCGCCGAGGTTCAACATTTCGGCGGAGGTATTTAATGCGTCATTTTGTTGATGTCTTGTCATATATCAACAGTGGAAATGTAGTAGTAATGATTTTTCTAGTTGCTCCTCACTGTATTTTCTCATGATGAAGTGAGGTCAGACGATCTATAAACGGACAGCGCATGTGTACTTATGTATTCATAAAAACTGCATATGTTTTTAACGTTACTTGATAAATTCTAAAGCATAATTAATCTTTAATTTCAAGAGTTTTATCACGTAAAATTTTCACTCTTGCAGTAGTCGTTGATATTTTTCCAGTCACATACTGTTAATTCTTCCCACATACTTATGAGCAGTATTTTTCTCTTACCTCGTACCATTAATGCCAAACTGTCTAGTGCAAATTTGGCTACAGCTCAATCCCCATTTAACTTTTTATATATTATATATCTCTTTATCTATGCAGGACGAAGAAGAAGATGACTTGAGCGACATTCCACCCTCCAGTCCGCGCCTCGGCTACTCATCGGTGGTGGGTTCCGTGCGTAGCCCTGGCTCGGGTTCCACAGAGAGCCAGTCCCCCGCGACTTCGCCATGGTCACGGATGGGTAAGTTCATACCATACTGTATGTAGTGGTGCATCGTGCGCAACTAATAAGGGATTTGCTGCTGCCTGGACAATTCACATTTTCATGATACCTTTTTGTTTATTCAATGTTAACAGAAAAGTGACATTAGTGATCCATACGTAGTATTTGGACAATTTTTTTTATTATTTATCGGATTTTCCTAACACCTGTGTAACTGTTCAGCTTTCGACTTGGTTAACTACGGGAACACAGGAACGCCCGAGCGGCGGCATTCCATCACGCTGTGTGAGACGCCCTCCCTCATCCAACACTCCTCGGCCTCGCTAAGCCCACCCACCTCACTGCCTCAGTCCCGCAGCACCACAGCGCCTAGCTCGCCCCTGCACCAGGACTTCCTCCCCTCCACCTCGCAGACCCAGAGAGACTTCCTGTCCTCGGTGAGTGGTGGTTCTTCCCTCAACAGGCCTTCACCAGATCATCATGTGCTCTGTGCCAAGTGTTGCTGCTGTTTTCCTTAGCTATTCATTTTTTTTTCTCAAGTTTTTTCTTCTAGCAGCAGCAGCAACAGAATTAGCTACTCTCAGTCGTCGTCATTGTAGTAGTGGAAGTAGTAAAATAAAGTTGAAAGAACAAGGCATCGTTATTCATTAGAGAGGAGCTCATTGACTACACGTCCTTTCAGGCTCACTTCTCGGCCCGGCTGGACTGCCTGGCCCTCACCCTCGAGGAAGTGGTCCACATCCGTAACGTTCTAACCAAAGCTGATCTCGAAGCCCTGCCCCTTGATCTCACCATCAAGGAGGACATGGCCAAGGGAAAGATTTGCTTCCTCTGCATGAAGACCAGATTTGGTTTCTTCGGTCCTCGAGGAACCAACTGTAGATTATGCAGGAGGACTGTGTGCAAAAAATGTATTACCAAGGTAAGAGGCCGACCCTGCCTGCATATTATTATTATTATATACTAGCTGCAAAGCCGCCCTCCGGGCGGACTTTTTGGCTAGCTCCTGCGGAGGGCTATTAGTGGTGGGCCTTTGGCCCACCACCTGTGTTTGGTGGGCCGAAGGCCCACCAAACACGGACTCTCCAGATAGCCCCTTCTAACTTTCCTGAAATCACGGATGTAGAAATGTATGTATTCCCCCCACCCATTCACTCACCCATTACCCATCACCCCCCACCCATTCACTCACCCATTACCCATCACCCCCCACCCATTCACTCACCCATTACCCATCACCCCCCACCTATTCCCTCACCCATCACCCATCATCCCCAACCCATCAATCACCCCCCACCCATTTACTCACCCATCACCCCACACCCATTACCCATCACCCCACCCATTCACTCACCCATTACCCATCACCCTACATCAAGGTTTCCTCAATTCTCGCAACCCACTTTTTTTTCACAATTATCGCTAATAGGCTGCTAAAAAAAAAAAAAAAAAAGTGATCGGATCATCTCATAATTGGGCTTAAAACCTTCCCCTGGTCAACCCGGTTCCAAAAATGTGCCATATGAGGTGATTGCGCCACGGGGGGCGGAACCTATACCAGACACACACACACACACACACACAGACAGACACACTTTCGCTTATATTTACCATTACCCATCACCCCCCACCTATTCCCTCACCCATCACCCATCACCCCCCACCCATTCACTCACCCATCACCCCACACCCATTACCCATCACCCCACCCATTCACTCACCCATTACCCATCACCCTACATCAAGGTTTCCTCAATTCTCGCAACCCACTTTTTTTTTTCACAATTATCGCTAATAGGGCTAAAAAAAAAAAAAAAAAAAATGATCGGATCATCTCATACTTGGGCTTAAAACCTTCCCCTGGTCAACCCGGTTCCAAAAATGTGCCATATGAGTTGATTGCGCCACGGGGGGCGGAACCTATACCAGACACACACACACACACACACACACACAGACAGACAGACAGACAGAGAGACACACTTTTGCTTATATTATTATAGATTACCCATCACCCCCCACCTATTCCCTCACCCATCACCCATCACCCCCAACCCAACATCACCCCCCACCCATTCACTCACCCATCACCCCACACCCATTACCCATCACCCCACCCATTCACTCACCCATTACCCATCGCCCTACATCAAGGCTTCCTCAATTCTCGCAACCTAGGCTACTTTTGTTTTCACAATTCTCGCTAATAGGCTGCTAAAAAAAAAAAAAAAAAAAAAAAAGTGATCGGATAATCTCATAAGTGGGCTTATGACCTTCCCCTGGTCAACCTGATTCCAAAAACGTGCCATATGAGGTGTTTGCGCCACGGGGGGCGGAACCTATACCACACACACACACACACACACAGACAGACACACTTTCGCTTTTATTAATATAGATTATTATTATTTTATTTTTTTAATATTATTAGTTATTATTTTTATTATTATCATCATTATTAATACTGTTATCATTATATTTTTTGTTATTATCATCATTATCATTCAACTCTGAATTAAGATACAGGGACACTCCAATCACCTACTATTAATTTTCCTTGATTCTTCAAGACATATCCAATTTTTTTTCAATTTCAAAGACAAAAAAGTAATCATTGAACGTGAAACTAGTAAAGTAAGAAACAATTATGGTAGCAGAAAAGAACAGAGGCTTTAGCATACAATCACACACACTTTGGGCACATACGAGCATTTGTGGTATTCTCCAGCTCTTCATTTTTTTTCTCTGTCTCCTGCAGATGCGCATACCCACCGAGCACTTCTCCAACATTCCTGTCCAAATGTTGACGCCGCAGTCCTTGTCTCCACGCGAGGACGAGGACGAGGGCATTTCTTTGCCGCGCTCCATCCTCTCCAGACTTACAGTAAGTCTCTTTTTCAACACATGATTCCAGTATATACATATTTTAGACAAAGTTATTAGGTACCAAGATTGGCCTAGACTATGAAGTCTTTTTACAAATTATATAAAAAGTTTTGAATGTGAAAGGAGCTCTCTCTCTCTCTCTCTCTCTCTCTCTCTCTCTCTCTCTCTCTCTCTCTCTCTCTCTATCATTTTTCTCTTATCTTACTCTCTTTCATTTCTCTCTCCTCTGTATCATCTGTTCTCTACCTCTTTTAATATTAAATAAACATTATAACTTTCTCCCTTGTCAAATGGTAATTAATATATAAGCCTTATTAATATAAATAAATCAGTATGATCAGTAATTTATGACTGTCAAAGGTTATAGATAGATTGAGAATTGCTTAAGATAACAATCAAGAAAAATGAAATTATAATTAAAATCAGAAAAAAAATTATATGATACTGCTCAAGTTGACTTGAGAACTTGATTCTGCTCAGAATTACAAAACATCTTAAGAAATAGAAGTTACAGACAAATTGTATTAATAGACTTTAATTTTAAGCATAACAGATAAGCATAATATATATGTGATCATGATTATGAGTTATCATTGTCGAGATATGTATTTGAATATAGTAAAACATATAAAGAAATAATAGGATTACCAGATCAAATTGATATATATATATGACTTATATTTTTAGAACTATATAATAATATATATAGATTATATATATATATAATATATATATATATATATATATATATATATTATTATTAATTATAATATATAATATATATATATATATAATATATATATATATATATATATATTATATTAATATAAATATATATATATATATATATATATATATATATATATATATATTATATATATTAATATAAATATATATATATATATATATATATAATATATATATATATATAATATATATATATATATATATATATATATATATATATATATATATATATATATATATATATATATATATATATATATATTATTAATAATAATATTGATAAAAATAATGCTAGTAATAATAATAATGGTGATTAATAATGCTAATGCTAATAATGATAACAATTATTTGCCTTTATAGTGAAAAGCCACCCTCATTTCACCAACACCTGACAAATCATGCACATGAATAGAGATCAGGAGTAACTAATACATATGCAGAGGTCTAATTATGTAAATACTTTCAAGTACAGTAGATTAATTTATTTTGCATGTCAAAGTCATTGTTACTCAGATTGTTAAAAGTGATGAAGTTGCCTGCCAGGTATAAAATAATTACCTAATGGGAGCTGACCTCACTAATAATCGAAATAATATAATGCGTAGAAAACACCCAGTTGCATAACTTTTGTTCTTGCACAAATGGGAGTTAGTATGCATAAACAAAGAAATATTTTCAATTTTCATTTGTCTCACGGATGTCTTTGAGGCTGGAAGGCAGGTCTAAGGTTTAGTAAAAACAATATCAGTACCTTCTGCTTCAATATTGTCCCCTCTAAGAGCTCCCACAGACATGACAGTTTTCATCCAAGTGTTTGCTTGCACACAAGGAAATCCATGGTGTAGGTAGATGATACCGTCGTATCACCTCCGGCCGGTCTTTTTATTTGGTCAGTGCCTAGTCACTACATAAGGATACCCATCTGCAACTATTCTCAATTAAAAGGACAACAGCAATGATATGATTGTTATGTCTACACCATGGACATCATAACATGCAAACATTCACACGAAAACTGAAAGACCATCGTAACGTCTGTGGGGGCCCTATGACCATGACCAGAACAAGTCCAGTTGTCTATTTCCAGGCATACATGACAGCCTTGCCTTACTGGCTGCATCAGTCTCAGAATTCTCTCTGACATTCCCTTGTTCTCTCTGCCCTGGTCTTCTTCTGAGTTAGATGTTTCACCATTCATGGCAATAGCAAAATACCTTCAAGGCATTCATAATCAAACTTTTTTGGGGGGGGGTGTTTTCCTGTTGTTATGTGCAATTTTCATGTATTTTGTGAACCAACTTATAATGTATGCTCTTTATTCATATTTATTTTTATCTGTGTATGATATCATGTACATATAACTAATTAACTAGTTGTCTAGCTCATGAAAGTCTTTTTTTTCTTTACTTTGCTTTTATTATACAAAGTGAGATTCTGCCAGTTGAAACTTCCTAATTTATGTATATGATTTAGGCTGCAGTCCAGCTACCTCTGTAAAGTACATTTGCCTTGTGTATAAATCTAGTGTTATATAGTAATATAGTGATATATAGTGTCTGGATTAGACTCAAAGACTGTCCAGAGCCTCAGTGCAGACAAAGAGTACAGGTGAGCCTAACGTTTGTCGAGCATTAGCCTTACTAAGCCCAGGAACAAGCTTGTCATCAGAGTTTTAGAGTAAAGAATGACTTTCTTTACAGTTTAACCTCTCAGAAAACATCGGTATGCGTCCTCAGGTTAAAGTGCCTGAGGAGCATAAAGCAAGTGGTAACATCCCCCAAAAGGTACAATGCACAGGCCTCAGCTTCAGAAGCCATGAGATAAAATCTAGCTCATGTTCACTTACATAGGCAGAGCTATGAATTATTTTGTTATTTTACCTTGCTTTCTTGAGGCTTTTTAATGCTTTCTACTATATGAGAGGTCACAGTGGGTGGTAAATATGTTGATGCCCACTAGTCCACTTTTCACACCACACCATATTTAAGATAAGCTGTGACTCTCCACCAGCATCACATCACATTTTTGTTTTGATGTGCAATATTAAAATGAGATAGCTTTCAGTTTGGCATCAATCTTCATTACTGTGTTATTTTGCTTTGTCTACTGAAGTCTTGTTATGAGTTTTCTAGTTGTGTATTTCAATAATCTTACAGTTTTTTCTTTTTCTTACTTCATCTTATGCATGCATTTGTTCAAAATAAGTGTGATAGTTTTCCACTGAGGCATGAGATCTTAAGCTTTTACTTTAGCATGTGAAGGTCAGTGACAACCAGTGTGTGGCAAGTTGGTGGCTCAGTCTACTCCCTCATTTTTGGCATCAGCCTTGTGGCATTGGATATCAGCTCCATGGTGCTTGTCTTCATGTCCGGTGTAGTGATATTACTTTTATGTCATATTAAGTATTTTTCATAATACTGTACATATATTGCATACCCTCTTGCTGCTGCCAGTTTACAAAAAAGTCATCAATACGCCTGAATGAGAATATCCTAAATGTTCATATCAAGGAGGGCATTGAAGAGCTATAGTGATAAAATGGGAACAAAAATTGACATCAAGTGTGGTGGCAGGTGCTTTAAAGACTGGTAATACTGGATAGGCCTCCTCTCAAGTACTCTCCCCATTCACTTCATACATTTTCAGCTGTTGCAAGGATATTGAAAACATTCTAACCATGTGAAAACAAAAGATTTAAGATGAAATTTGATTAAAAGGTAACTGACACCACTGATGTGGATGTCAATTTACCTAGTCCTAGATAGTTCAGGAATGGTATTTAAAGATTGGAATAAGGAATACAAACACAGAGAGAGAGAGAGAGAGAGAGAGAGAGAGAGAGAGAGAGAGAGAGAGAGAGAGAGAGAGAGAGAGAGAGAGAGAGAGAGAGAGAATTATTTCTCAAAAAGGAGTGAAGCATCATTGATGATAATAGTTATGAAAAATGCATTCTTCAAAACAAAGCAATTCAAATATGCACCAACAGGGATCCTGCTCCCAGGGTAAACTGAATAGCCACCCTTTAGTGGCCCTTATATTTTTGGAAGTGTGTAGATTTTATTGCTAAGTGCAACAAATAAGTTAGGGTGAATGAGACGATTAGGGTTGTATGCTTTAATGCAAATGGAGTAAAAGATGTATAAAAGAGAAGAATGGTCACTGAAAGTTGCATAAGAGGGAGAGTGGATGTGGTAGGTTTAAAACCCATCTGAGTGGTCAAGGTGCTGCTGAGTGCAGGAAGGGAGATGAAGGTCTCTGGGAAGGAATGGTTGTTGGTGCGGTGTGGACAGGTTTGGATGAAGCTATAGTATAGGCTCTGGGGGGGAGTTCGTGTACATGGCTCTTTTAGAGCATTACCCTAAATTTTATTGTTATTGAAGCTCGCTGCCGCTTACCATAAGACCCGTGGAACCAAGTTTCTGCCAAAAAGTGTATAACTACTCCTAAATATTGTCGGATTGAGCTGCAATTTGACATGCAAGTAGTGCTGTCAAAATCAATGGGGGTCGTCGGAAGAAATTTTTTGCGTAAAACAAGACCTTAATGAGTAATTAGCGTAAACTACTCCTAATTATTGTCGGATTGAGCTGAAATTCGACATCGAAGTACACACAAACCTCGTTTTCCCGGACTAATAGGGGGGAGCACTGGTCCGGGAATCGCAACATTCCGATGCCATTTTTTATTTTTTTATTCTTATCACAAAGAACTGGCCAAGGGCACAACAAAATGAGTAACACAAAGCCCGCTTAGTTGCCAGTCCCTATAAAGAAGACAGTAAGAGAATAAAAAAAAAAAAACCCACATTACCCACCCCCGGACGTTTATCCTACTCTAGTATTTACTGTCCGGCAACCACCAATATCAACTACCCCGCCGCGGACTTTTACGTCCGCTGAGCATGCTGCCACCTGGCGGGAGGCAGCAGAAAGTGTTCAATAGTTTCAAGAGACGTTCCTGCACCAGGGGCAGTGGGGGTCAGGGGACTAACTGAGGCAGTGCAGGTGAACCGTGAGTGTCGTGTGCCCAAATGTAAACAATACGACCGCTGAGCATGCTGCCACCTGGCGGGAGGCAGCAGAAAGTATTCAATAGTCTCAAGAGACGTTCCTGCACCAGGGGCAGTGGGGGTCAGGGGACTAACGGAGGCAGTGCAGGTGAACCGTGAGTGTCGTGTGCCCAAATGTAAACAATACGACCGCTGAGCATGCTGCCACTTGGCGGGAGGCAGCAGAAAGTGTTCAATAGTCTCAAGAGACGTTCCTGCACCAGGGGCAGTGGGGGTCAGAGGACTAACGGAGGCAGTGCAGGTGAACCGTGAGTGTCGTGTGCCCAAATGTAAACAATACGACCGCTGTGCATGCTGCCACCTGGCGGGAGGCAGCAGAAAGTGTTCAATAATCTCAAGAGACGTTCCTGCACCAGGGGCAGTGGGGGTTAGGGGACTAACGGAGGCGGTGCAGGTGAACCGTGAGTGTCGTGTGCCCTAATGTAAACAATACGACCGCTGAGCATGCTGCCACCTGGCGGGTCACTGACATATCTCCGGACCTCGGATTTTGTCCGGCAAATCCGATATCCGGGAAATGGAGGTCCTGGAAATCGAGGTTTGTGTGTAGTGCTGTCAAAATCAATGGGGGTCTGTGAAACAAACTTTTTGCATAAAACAAGCCCTTAACCCCTTCACTGCGGATATCAAATTCATAGGCCTACCCCCCTGTGCGGCAGGTTTAATTAAAATATAAAATTATTACTGATCATATTTTAACGTGTCTAAATGAATAGGATGCTCATTCCATACCAGAAAATCTATATTTCATCTTGGTGGAGGCTACCAGCTAAGTGAAGAGTTACGTCAAAGTGCAGCAACAGGGCCGTGACCGTGCTGCCAGACGCACAATGAAACTACTTACTACTCAACATAATACAGCTTAGGTTGATACATAAATGCTTCATTCATGCATTCATTCATTCATTCATACTTCTGTTTTATATCCATCAAGAATATATTGAATATCTTTACTATTTAGCCTCGCCATTGAAGTAGAGGGCGCGGCAGCGTCAACACGTCGTACTGTACCGCTTAACCTTATTAGTCACACTAACTCACGCAAGCAGAAAAAGAGGTTCTATTATATCGCAACACTTGACACTGTTGCCATACAAGCCTATAACAAGGAATATTTACCCATAATATCATTGAGCGCGCAGTTTAAATACAGAAACCATATATGTACCAGCCGCAGTGAACCCTTAACTAGCTGAGAGAGCGTATTTGTACCAGCCGCAGTGAAGGGGTTAATGAGTAATTCACGTAATGAGTTAATTGGCTGGAACGTGGCTCGCTGCCACGTTCCAGCCGCATGAACTGAGCCAAAAGCAAAGGGGCCAGAGGCTGGACGTCTATATTTGATATATGTTAAGGGCCGTCAAAAAGAGTGTGGGTAACACTTCCAGATCAGGTACAGTTTTTCCGCAGAGCCCGTTGAAGATTTTTGGTCGAGCGTCTAGAATAGAAAATGACGATATTGTAGTTTCATGCAATAACCCACCATCAGGTCCACAAAAGTTATTCATTGTGATTAATTATCTGGGGAACAAATTTTTGTTGAGTTAGGTCTGACACTTGTTATTACGTAATTTTTGGGTGCTGAATCCAAAACTGATCTCAGTTTTTCTCTATCACGTCAAGTTTTTGAACTGTAGGATTTTCGTTTTCTTAAAAAATATGAAAAATACTGTACATAACAGTAACAGTGCTTATTTTATAAAAAGTTGCAAATGTTAACATACAATGAAAAATGAAAGAAATAGGCATGAATAGAATGTTTATTTAACATTATCATGTTTTTAGAAAGGATAAGGCTATAATTGTGTGCAGGTTAAGGTAAAAATTTACGTTTGTAGCTTTGTCTGGAGTGTTCAACTTGAGGACTATCGCGTTTGATGCTCCAACAATAGTCAGCCATCATATGCACATCCCATCTACCCTGGTAACGTTCTTCCATAACCTTCAAATCTTGGTGAAATCGTTCACCTTGCTCGTCGCTAGCAGCACCAAGATTTTCCGGAAAGTTGGCAAGATGGCTATGCAAAAAATGTACTTTAATACTCATGTTGCAAGCAAGCACTTTGTAGCTCTCCAATAGTTTCTGAACAATTTCTGTGTAATTACTTGCATGTGTATTTCCAAGAAAGTTCTTGACGACGTCTTTGAATGATAGCCAAGCATTCTTTTCAAGGTCTGACATAGTACTGTTGAAATGTTCATCTTTGATGAGCTGTCGAATTTGTGGACCATCAAACACACCGGCCTTGATTTTTTCAATTGACAGTCCAGGAAATGC
Organism: Chionoecetes opilio; assembly: GCA_016584305.1. Taxonomy (NCBI): domain Eukaryota; kingdom Metazoa; phylum Arthropoda; class Malacostraca; order Decapoda; family Majidae; genus Chionoecetes; species Chionoecetes opilio. The sequence continues at coordinate 167,412 of JACEEZ010017948.1, forward strand.
CAAGATGATGTACTTCAAACAGTCGCCATCAGTTGACAATGCTTTTACAAATTGTTTCATGAGACCTAGTTTTATGTGCAGAGGTGGGAATATTATTTTCTTCCTGTCAACAAGTGGCTCATGTACAATGTTAGGATCTCCAGGTTTAAGATCAGATCTCGGAGGCCAATTCGTCTGAACCCAATGCTTCTCTCGAGCTCTGCTATCCCACATACAGAGAAAGCAGGGATACTTTGTGTATCCACGTTGTTGACCAAGAAGGAAGGACACCATTTTAAGGTCAACACAGATGATCCAATTGTGTTTGTCATATTGCAATAACTCAATGTCTCTCTTTACATCTCCATATTCTTCACGAAGACAGACCGAATGCCCAATAGGGACTGCGCCAAACAAATTGCCATTGTGTAGAAGGACACACTTCAAGCTCTGCTTTGAGCTATCAATAAACAATCGCCATCATTGGATTGTAGATTGAAAGCCCTAATTCCTTCAGTAAACCAGGAATGTTATGGCAAAACACAAAACCGCTGGCACTTCCAAAGTACTGCAGAAATGTACTTTCTCTGGTTCGAAAGTATGATACCTTCACTCCTTGTTCAAGTATGTTTTTCTCGTTCAGTCTTGATGCTAGTATTTCTGAAGCTTTTTTGGATAGGCCCAAATCACGTGCTAAATCATTCAACTCGTGCTGATCAAATCCCCTACGAACTGATCCTCGTGAATGTCAAAAATCTGCATCATTGCTGTCACTGCGTTTTTCAACATCACTCAGATCTTCTAGAGGAGGTAGTTGTTCGAAAACTGGCACTGGAATTTCAGCTGAATGAGGCATTGGTCTTATAGCTGACGGTAGATTAGGATATTCTATTTTACTTTTATTTTCTGGTTAAATCCTGATGTTTTCACTAAACAAAAGTAACAGTCTGTGGAATGATCTTTTTGCTCTCGCCAAACCATGGGATACCAAATGCCAACTTTTCACGTGTTCCTTTGGTCCACATCCATAATCTCTCGACACACTGCTTGCACACTTTGTGAGGGGCCCATAGCTGTCTTGATCACCGAGTTTCACTTAAAATATGCGAAATATGCTTGTTTGACAAATACGCTGATGCTTGCCCTCTGACTTGGAATGGTGAAACTACCACATATATAGCAGAAGGAGTCAGGGTTGTTTAGGCATTTACGACGAGACGTAGCAGGAGCAGACATGATCTGAAACAAAAGAAATATATACCTATGTAAATAAAACACTAAGCTGGAATAGTTACAAGCTTTGAAAACAAAAAAAACTGCATAAAACGAAATAGAAATTACAATGGTATGTTGTTACAAGGTTAAGAGAAAAGCCATAACAAATCCTCCTAATTCCTACTATCCTAGCTTTCTGTTTGCAGATATTGATAGTACTGACCTATTGGGAGCTGCACACACCTCTCACCGCACTGTCTCAATTGTAACTGCACAAACAAGTTGCCACATAGCTCTCGATGAGTCAAATCGTAATCAGCTGGCAAGTTTTACTACAGCTCACAAGTGGAATTTTGCTTATCTGGAGGGTAAGCTGTGGAGAAAAAACTTGACGTGCTGGAAAAAAACTGACTACAGATTTGGAATCAGTATGCCAATTTTAGTCTAAATAAGCTCAAAAATCTAACTCAACAATTTTTTTTTTACAAATTGTTCCCCAGTGAATTATCAAGCCTTTGATAGTACTAACAACATTTTATGACTATTCAGACACATAAACCTCGGGTTTCGGTGCGAAATAGCTAAAATGTTAGTGATTTTAGTCCAAAAATCGTTCGAGTTTGAAAATGCCTCTATGTTTGAAGGCTCTCCACAAAGTCAATATTATACTTAGAACTGTCATACTTCTCCAAAAGTTTCCTTATCAAGTCCTCTGACAATTCCAATTCGCATATTGGTTAAAAAAAATTAAGTATGGTGGCGAGGGAGGCAAATATAACCGAGTCAACCTTAACTTAAGTTGCCGCGTTTAGCGATTTCGGTCAAATGATCATATCTCTCCAAATAATTGTCTTACGAAGTAAATGTTGGTGTCTATATGTATGTTTTTGACCCTAAGGAATTGATTGACACTATTTTTAAGTCCGAAACCACTTGAATAGCATTGATGACCAATGTGGCTTTCGCAACAGAGATGTGAAAATATTCTTGATTAATCAATTTGGTATCATCGCTATCGTCCTCGTCAGCATTCTCATTATCAGCAACCTTCTCCTGTGTCATGACTGATGATGCTGCTTGTTTGTAGGTTTCAGGTTTGAAATTGTACAACGTCCCAAAAAACTTAAGTACAGCTTCGGGGATATCCATGTCATTCATGCAAGCTTTAACTCTTGAGCATCACAAAAGTTGTCTTCAAGTCCAAAATCGTATTCATCAAGAGACTTCCGCATAACACAAGCACATACTTGTATAGGATCAACAGAACGGATGTGTTCAGCTAATGCATTTGCCGAGTTACGTGACACACCAAACACCATCATTGACTTACGCAGAGCATCAGGATATGTAAAATCAACCTCACTACCAAATTGATTAATCAAGAATATTTTCACATCTCTGTTGCAAAAGCCACATTGGTCATCAATGCTATTCAAGTGGTTTCGGATAACACACAACTCATAGCCGTTGCCCTTTTTCAGGCCTTTCTCTAACTCGGACACAACCTGATTCCATACAAGGTGTTTGGTTGATAATTGTGGTGCTAACTCCTTGGATCTTGAGTCGTACTTGTACATGTACTTGATCATGCATTCGTTGTGATAATATACATCTGCGCCAAACACAGAACATGGATCTTGAAGGTCGCAGGTACGAGTGTAGACTTCATCTTGGAAATAGTTAGTTGCAGCAAGAAAGGACGAAGCACGGTGGGATTCGCAGATGCGAAATTTTATGTACTCATGTTTGTATGATTTGTTGTCACAGATAATACAATTTATGTTACGCACTGCTGTTGCTGTCGGGCCAGTATTGGGCGGGTGTCGGGCAGTCTGTGAGCGAGTGTTTCTATCCTCTGATGTGTTCTGCTGATTCAATGACTGATCTTGACTTTGAGCTACATTCTGTTTCGTAAGTCTATCAAGAACAGATTTCATAGTGTACTTCTTGTAACAGGCATTCGTTACATGGTAAAGGAACTGGTCTTCTTCAACAAGTTTCAGTCTTTTGGAAACATGATCATTGTGTATGTCACTGGCTTCTCGGATCCTTTTACACCCATTGCTGGTACTAACAGTTTTATCAGCAGTTGTTGTGTGACAGATGATGCACTTATTGACGTCAACTGAAATGTCTGTGGATGACTTTGATAGTGCGACTGATTCCATCGTTGAATCCATGTGTATGGTTGTAGGCATGTGAAGACGATTGGTCACCCCTCAGGCTATGGCAGCAGACCGACAAAACATCTCAGGGTCCTGGGAAAGAAATAATATATATTAATTATTTCATGAAGTATTATGAACAACATTACCATTCAGTAACACGATTGCTTTTCCTCTAATATGTGGAGTCCATGCCTACCATACCAACAATTATGTTTCTCCACATATTTTTTTGACAATTTGGCATTATGATAACCAAATCAACTCTAAACAACTTAAAAATAGTGTCAATCAATTCCTTAGGGTCAAAAACATACATATAGACACCAACATTTACTTCCTAAGACAATTATTTGGAGAGATATGATCATTTGACCGAAATCGCTAAACGCGGCAACTTAAGTTAAGGTTGACTCGGTTATATTTGCCTCCCTCGCCACCATACTTAATTTTTTTTAACTAATATGCGAATTGGAATTGTCAGAGGACTTGATAAGGAAGCTTTTGGAGAAGTATGACAGTTCTAAGTATAATATTGACTTTGTGGAGAGCCTTCAAACATAGAGGCATTTTCAAACTCGAACACTTTTTGGACTAAAATCACTAACATTTTAGCTATTTTGCACTGAAACCCGAGGTTTATGTGTCTGAATAGTCATAAAATGTTGTTGGTACTATCAAAGGCTTGATAATTAATCACAATGAATAACTTTTGTGGACCTGATGGTGGGTTATTGCATGAAACTACAATATCGTCATTTTCTATTCTAGACGCTCGACCAAAAATCTTCAACGGGCTCTGCGGAAAAACTGTACCTGATCTGGAAGTGTTAACCACACTCTTTTTGACGGCCTTGACATATATAACAATAAAATTTAGGGTAATGCTCTAAAAGAGCCATGTACACAAACTCCCCCCCAGAGCCAGGACTACTAGGGAAGTAAGGAGGGTTGCGCAATTCTGATGTCTGACAGAGTGTGGAAATGTGTGACTGACGATGGTTGGAAGACTACAAGAATAGTGTGAGTGATATGAAAGATTGGATGAGTCAAATATGCTTGGGAGTGTGTGTATAATTCAGTGCACATACGACAGTGAAAGGAAAAAATTGAATGATGAAATTTTTGAATGGAGAATGACTAATTTGAATGTGTTTTTTAAAGTTTTAAACTTTCGAGACAGGAAGAATGGTGATTGTTATGGGTGACATGAATGCGAAAGTAGGGGATAAAAGTGTGGATGAAATAGTGGGTAAATGATTAGTACCTGGACGACATGAGAATGAAGTGTTTGGTGGACGTCTGTGCTGAAAAGTGGGTTGCTCTTAGTAAACACCTTTCAGCACAAGATGATCCACCAATATACTTGGAGAAGAGGAGTAATAGATGAACAAAAGGAATTTATTGACTATATGGTAAAGATGGGGGCCTACTACGCTATGCTGCGCATGGCCTCGGTGCTCATCATCGCCGCATTAGCCTTTGAGCCTGTGGTGGGTGACAACACGTTACCCCGGGACACAGGGCTTGTGTGACACCCGGGTTACCACTGTTACCTTTCCCAGGTTTCCCCAGGTACCCATTTATCAATCCCGAAAGGGAGGATGAACAGCTGGTTGGGCTGGCCGGCGACTTGCCCTGACCTGAATTTGAACCAGGGCCCGTAGAATTGTAGCTAGGCGCCCTAGCCACTACACCACGGAGGTGACATATTGACTATATGGCTATGGTGAAAAGACTAAAGGCAGATGTGATGGATGCAAAAGTTGTGAGAGGTCTGTTTGAGGGATCTGACTATCATGTATTAATAAAAAAAAAAAAGATGCATGAACTAGATATGTGTTAGTTGTTATAGTCTCACTTTCTGGCATGGTGGATTTTCTGAAAATGAGTGACTAGGAGTGTTTACAACGCGTGATATGATTAGTTGATTATCGCTATCCTTTACCCTCAGGAACTGCCTCTCCCTGGGAGCAGCACCACCAGCATGAGCAGTGGCCCAGCAGAGCGCCGCGATAGTGTGGGTGGCAGTGTGGGTTCTGCTCCCTCCTCACCAGCCACCTCACGGGCATCTGATGGACCCTCTTCCCTGCCAGCGCAGCCTCCTGCCCCTTATGTTAAAGAGGCCATCAAGAAGTACGTAGCACTAGAGTTCTCCTTTATGAACATTTCGTGTTGTTGCATCCTGTAATGATTTGCTTTTATACTTTCTTTTACATAATTGCTTATGTTTCACCGTGGGTAATTCTTTTGTACCTGCTTGAAGCTTGTTAAAAATGCTTGGTGTATCACATGCTATCTGCTTTATAATTTCAGGACATCACTGAGATTTTTTGTCTGTGCTTAAATGTTCCAGTTTGATTCACCATTCTGACTCAGCATGCATTATTTTGATTGTTTTTTGCTTGGCCTCTGCTTTACGTGGTGGTGATGGTTGTTGCCTGCTTGGCTGCTACATTTAGAGCCTCCCTCAGTTCACCCCGACGCCTCACCATTAATCGCTCTTATACCATTGGTCGCTTTGGAGGTCGAGGCCACCCAATGGGGGCACACTACAAGTTAGTTGATGCGCCAGTCATTACTTCTTTTTTTTGCCTGTGTGTGCGTATATATATATATATGTGTGTGTGTGTGTGTGTGTTAGTGTGCGTGCGTGCGTGCGTGCGTGCGAGAGAGAGAGAGAGAGAGAGAGAGAGAGAGGAGAGAGGAGAGAGAGAGAGAGAGAGAGAGAGAGAGAGGAGAGAGAGAGAGAGAGAAGAGAGAGAGAGAGAGAGAGAGAGAGAGAGAGAGAGAGAGAGAGAGAGAGAGAGAGAGAGAGAGAGAGAGAGAGGAGAGAGAGAGAGAGAGAGAGAGAGAGAGAGACGAGAGAGAGAGAGAGAGAGAGAGAGAGAGAGACTCGCACCAGATATATTTTGATTCATAGATCACTTATTACTATTTTTATTATTTCTGTTATTACAACCATTACAGTATTATGATGAAGATAATAATGGTAGAGTTATAATGGGTATGATTTGAGTTCTCTTTGTTCCAATTCTGTTCAATGAATCTGTAAAATTGTTACAATAAAGTTTTATTTGATACACCCTTGTGCATGCATACAAATTATGAATTCACAATGAATTGTGCAGGTGTCAGTGAGATCTAGATCTCTTATTTTCTTATATGCATCACTAAGGACTACACTACATGCTAAAATATTGTTCGCCACTTCATAACAGAGCGCTACCATAAGGGAATTCTGAAAATTTCCTCTATGGCAGCCTAGTGACTTTCAAAAGAGATATCCTACCTATGGCAGCTTGTTTAAGGTACGGACAGTCCATCAAGACCGTTGAGGAATGCTCAGATGCCACTTGTCAGTTATAGACGAAGCATTTTAAAAAGGATCGCCTCACTTCCCGCGAATAATTTGAACAGACGCGCGCTGGTATAACTCTCATCTCCATAATGGGTAGCAAGAAAGACCTAACAAAGGAGCAAATTAAAGTTATTGTAATTCTACACAAGGCAGAGAGGCCAGTCAAAGAAATATCAAGGATTGTGGGTGTTACAAGGAAATGTGTGCAGAAGTGGGTAAGAAAGTTTCGTGAAAGGTGGCGGGGTGGCGACACCGTAAAATAAGAAGAGGCCACGGCGAGGATGCAAAACATCAGCAAGCACACTGTCATGTAAATGTCATGAAACGTCAAGTGGATGCCCATCCTCAAATAAGAGCAAGAGAATTATTACGATATGACTTTTGCGTCCTCGTCATGGCCTCTTCTTATGTTACGGTGTCGCCACCCCGCCACCTTTTACAAAAACTTTCTCACCCACTTCTGCACAAATTTCCTTGTAACACCTGCAATCCTTGATACTTCTTCGACTGGCCTCTCTGCCTTGTGTAGAGTTACAATAACTTTAATTTGTTCCTTTGTTAGGTCTTTCTCGCCACCCATTATGGAGATAATGAGAGTTATACCAGTGCGCGTCAGTTCAAATTATTTGCGGGAAGTGAGGCGATCCTTTTTAAAATGCTTCGTCTATAACTGACAAGTGGCATCTGAACATTCCTCAACGGTCTTGATGGACTGTCCGTACCTTAAACAAGTTGCCATAGGTAGGATATATCTCTCGAAAGTCACTAGGCTGTCATAGAGTACATTTGCAGAATTCCCTCATGGTAGCGCTCTGTTATGAAATGGCGAACAAAATTTTGGCGCATAGTGTAGAATACAAAAAGCACCAAGTGACTAGCAGCTTAGCGCAGCTCATAGGGCATCAAAGCTGACTCCAAAGATAGTGGTTTTAGTGGGTGTTCACGGCTTGTTTTATCAGTGGTTCACTAGGCCTCAAAATGGAGCAAAGCAAAGACTAAATTGATTTCAGTGTCATGTAAATATGCATCCTGCTACTTGCATGTTTTCTCTGTTAACACTGGAACATTACATCACCACTGCATGGCACATGTCCTCTAAGCTTGGCTTACTCTGTCCCTCAAGACGACCTCCAAGACTGGTGCGTGCCAAGACGCTTGCTATTAGTGAGTGCAGAATTTATGAGAAGCAGCTTAATGAGTAAGTATAGAATATTATCTTTGTTAGCACTGATGGGATTCATGACCTCTCCACACTTCATCACCTGAATCATATCAATTCATAGACTGAGTGTATGTATTGTAAATTATTTGTTCCAACTTGGCATAATAAACAAATTCTATATTTCTCTTTTTGAGCAGTGATGACAATGCATTAGTAGCCAAAATGCTGTTATGACTGTGGTAATGTAATTCATTGGATGGTAAATCTGAGCTTGTTTTATAGTAAAACTATAGTCTATTCACTTAAGCTGGATTCCTGGGAGCGGCTCGATGCCTAGGCGAGTATGTAACGACGTCGCTGATTGGCTGATAGCCTCGGGCAGGGTGGCGATGGTGGTGGTACTTGCCTCGCCGCAACCCAAAACCCTTGCGTTGCCTCAGAAAAATATTCATATTTCTTGGCTTTACTCATCTCTTACACAAGATAGGCCTATTTTGTTTGCATCAGTAAATCAGGCAGTGATTGTTCAACAACAACACGCCATTCATAACTCAATAGGGTAAAAAATAAAGTCATGACTGACTATCACAAGAGTAGGCGGACTTTTAGGTTTTCAGTGCATTGAAATGTTGTACTCCTACCCGATATAACCAAGCTACCAGATAATAGTTATGAAAGCTGAGCCTACCATCGTGTTCATAATACATTGCTGCATATCATGAGTATAAAAAAAATACAGTAAGACTACACTAATATTAAGATAATTAAAGGAAAGTAAAAGAGTGTATAAACATTATTTCTTGCTTATTTTGCTTCAACTCGCTCTAACTCCATAAGTTTTGGTCACATTCAATTTTCAAGAACTGTTTCAAAATCCTTATACTGTTCCACTTCCTGTGGTATGTAGCACGTACCAATAAGGAAAAAAGTAGGTGGTCAAAATGGCTAAGAAAGTTAAAACTACTACTGCAAACTGGCACAGTGACGGGTGAGCATTGCTCCCTATACAGGAGAGACTGTTTTCGGGAGAGCTATCAGAGGCTCCACCCGTCACGGCACCAGTTTGAAACAGTTTAACTTTCTTAGCCATTTTGACCACCTACTCTTTTTCTTATTGGTACGTGCTACATACCACAGGAAGCGGAAAAGTATAAGGATTTTGAAACAGTTCTTGAAAATTGAATGTGACCAAAACATATGGAGTTAGAGCGAGTTGAAGCAAAATAAGCAAGAAATAATGTTTATACACTCTTTTACTTTCCTTTAATTATCTTAATATTAGTGTAGTCTTACTGTAATTTTTTTATGCTCATGATATGCAGCAATGTATTATGAACACGATGGTAGGCTCAGCTTTCATAACTATTTTAGTTTTAGTTTACTATCATAGCTTGGTTATATCGGGTAGGAGTACAACATTTCAATGCACTGAAAACCTAAAAGTCCGCCTACTCTTGTGATAGTCAGTCATGACTTTATTTTTTACCCTATTGAGTTATGAATGGCGTGTTGTTGTTGAACAATCACTGCCTGATTTACTGATGTAAACAAAATAGGCCTATCTTGTGTAAGAGATGAGTAAAGCCAAGAAATATGAATATTTTTCTGAGGCAACGCAAGGGTTTTGGGTTGCGGCGAGGCAAGTACAGGAGAACCTCGTTTATCCGGCACCCACGGGGGGGAGCGCATGCCGGATAACTCATTTTGCCGTTGTTTTGAGAGTTACTCTTATGGAATCGCCCAAAATCCTTTTTTTTTTTTTTTTTTTTTTTTTTTTTCCTTTCTTCTTTTTTTTCCCCATCACAAGGAACCGGCCAAGGGCACAACAAAAATGGGTAACACAAAGCCCGCTTAGTTACCAGTCCCTATAAAGAAGACAGTAAGAGAATAAAATAAAAAAGAGGGGTGAGCCAATTTAGTTCGGGAGGTGTCTTGTTACTCTTATTTTGAAAAGATGTAAGTCATAGGAAAGTGGAAAAATAGAAACAGGAAGAGAGTTCCAGAGTTTATCAGTGGGAAAAAAAAAAAAAAAAAAAAAAAAAAAAAAAAAAAAAAGCCTGGTCGATTAGTGCCGTTGTTTTGAGGCTGCCGTTGTTTTGAATGCCGGTTAAACGAGGTTCTCCTGTACCACCACCATCGCCACCCAGCCTGAGTCTATCAGCCAATCAGCGACGTCCTTACAAACTCGGCTAGGCAGCGAGCAGCTCCCAGCCCAGGAATCCAGGCTTAAGTTAATAGACTATAGTAAAATGAGTGATGAAAAAAAAAAATCTCGGCAAATGCAACTGCAAAATTAAAAACAACAAATTTTTGGTATATGTAGTTTCTTGAATTATTCAAGTGTATACGAGGTGCAATAAAATATTTCTGAGACTGCACCTACAAAAGATCTGCCATCCCCAATGAAGTAGTCATCTAGTTCAGCAATACAGTAATACCAGGGTTTCTGCCATGATTGGAATGCTCCACAGAAGTTCCGTGCATGTCAAGCACCAGCAGCGATGCGCGTTGGATCTCCTCCACGGTGTCATGTGGCGACCCTTGAGCTTCTATTTCAGTTTGGGTAAGAAGAAGAAGTCCCAGGGTGCTAAATCTAGATTTGACTCCCTGGGGCTTCTTCTTCTTCCCCAAAATGAAGTTTGAGCTGAAGGGTAGTTGCTTTGACATAGTGAAGGAGATTCAGCGTGAATCGCAAATAATGCTTGACACGCTTAGATAACAGAACTTCCACGGAGCATTCCAATCATGACATGCGCCGGGGGCAGTGTATCACTGTGCAGGGTGTATACGGCAGAGAAAATGTGGTAGCCTAATTCAAATCAGGTAAGTTTTTTGGTTTTCATAAGTCTTGCAGCTTTTTTATTGCACCTCTTACTTGTACGCGGATGATTTATACGTACCATTTTTCAATGACTAATTGATTTAATTTGAATTCTAGGCAAAGTGTAATATCACGTTTAATCATTTTTTGTTTTATAAACGTTTACAAAAATTGGGATGAGAGAATGAATAAAGATAATATTTTGTTGGGTAACTCCATCTCAGAAAAGAAAAAAAATTACAGAAGGATTTTTTAGATTTCAGCAAAATAAATTGTGGGTTCTTGATCAGTATTTTCAGTTTAGTATGAATGAGCTCATACTTTTGTGGATGTTGTATATTTCTATCTTTTACTTTCTCTTTATGTTGGGTATGTGTAGCTTACGTATTTAAAAAAAAAATTGACAATGTTGTAAAAGATGATGGTGACATTAAAAACATCAGTGCAGTCAGTATGATTAAGGGTCCCAAGGAACCAACATGCAGGATATTAACCAAATATTTTTCACTACCAGGAAACAGAAGCAGAGGTCTCGAGTCACTCAGCAGACAGAGGAACACCTGCGGGGGGAGCTGATGTGTGTGTGTGGGGACTGCAAGGCTATGGTGCTGCACATCCTTGCTTCTATCAAGGTGCGCCGAGAACAGCAGACAGCAGCCTCAACACCCCATGAATCCCCACGGCACCACCACCTGCACCTCAACCTGAACCCTGTATATCACTAGGCACTACTGCTGCAGCTCATGGCGCCAAAATATTCCCTCATGGATTCCTGACAGGATCAATTGAGATGATGTTATGTGTATGTTCTCAAACACCAAAAAGATAATCCCTTCCTATTAGTGATAGTTTGATGGAGCTTCAGACTTTTCTTGAATACAGAACTCTGTTGTGCAAGAAACGTGATTAATAACTCAAGAGAAAAATACTTGTGTACGCATTATGTCTTTTGTTTCATTTATAATTAGAGACGAGAACATCCTGAATAGAAAAATGAAATATTAGATTCACTGTGTCTTTCATTTAACAGTTGACTGGCTGATCCAGTGCTTCAGCAACAAGAAAATCTGCAGGCAATGTGAAGCTTTACTAGATAATTCACTGATATCAATGATTAATAGTATATTGTCTAAAAGGCACTATGAAATACTATTTACAGTAATCAAAGAGGCTGTTAACTGTAGTTTTAAAATAAATTTTGGTTGAAAATTACATAAACATATAATGTAGTACTCTTAAATTCATTGTGATAAGAAAGGAATATATTTTTGAAATTCTCATGACAATAAAAATGAGGCTTAAATGACAGCTTCCCTAAAGTACGTACATTCATTTAAATTCTAGACAGTATATTTTTCAATATTTCATGTTTTACTTTAAAACTTTCCCAGTATTAATGAAAGTGAAAAGATATTTTCATGTATTTGAAGTAAATGCCAAAGGCAACCCTTGTGATGAGGCAGTGTGTAATATCTTGAGCTTTGTGCTAAAGGTCCACAGAGCTCTGTCCTATTAACCCAGTATAATAGTGGTTTCATTGATGTTCCATGCCTATATATTTCTCTTTGATGTAGACAATATTATTCACAGTTGGCATTTTGTGAATTTAGTGAAAAAATCCCAATGGATTAGTTACTAAATGTTCATCCATGCAGAATGCAGATATCCCTGAAATACTCTCGCTTATTGGATGAATTCCCTGTGAGTGGGCCACCTCACTCCACTGTACAATAGCTGGCAGCCGTGGCGTCATATTGAGGCCAGGGGGTGCCATAACTACTTACTGTGTTCTTCGTTATGTGGGTAATTATTCCAAATATCAATTAATAGAGTGCATAATTTTTTTCCTTGTGATCTATAGGCTGACTACATTCCAGGCTGCACCTCTTTTCTCCACCTCTTTGGGCTCCTGGTAGTCAGCAGAGAGGTGCAGATTATAGCATATCCCGTATGACCTGTAAGCACATAGTCTTTATCTTGAATATTTGTAAATACTATATATACACACATTTATTTTTTCATGTACATAAATCTTCCTTTTTGTTTATAGTAGATTGATTCTGACATTTCCACAAGTTCAGTTCTGCTTTTAATCTTTACTTGCAGTACAGTCACTGTTGTATAGTTTGGTTATGTTTAATCTTAGTCTGTCTTTTGGAATATGATCATTACCTCTGCCGAGGAGGTTTTGTGATTGGTTCGGTATGTTTGTTTGTTTGTTTGTTTGTTTGTTTGTTTGTTTGTCTGTTTGTTAGCAGGAATACATAAAAAGTTTCAGATGAATTCGCAATAAAATCTCACCAGAGGTGGCTCTTGGCCCACTTTAAAATTAATAAATTTTTGGAGTTGATCTGCACCCGGATCTGGATCCAAGAGTTTTTTTAATGATTCTTTAACATTGCAATATGGCAAAATTTGACATTTTGCTCGAAATGAATGGGGCATTTGGCGCATCTCTATGTACTCTCTCTCTTAACTCTAACCACCCTCATCCCTCTTCTCTTCCCCCCACCCTGGGGATTCCAAGTTCATTCCTGGGACAAATCTTTGGTTTCCAGCATCTATACTTATTCTCTGCCTCTAACCTTCCCCATCCCTTCTCTTATCACCATCGCAGAGGTTCCAAGCTTGCTTTAACATACTTTCCCGAAAACATCTTTGATAATACTGTTGTCAACAGTGCTAGAAAGAGAGAAGGAGAAGGCATATGAAGAACCTATAAAAAATACTAATCATGCCACGTCAAAGTCAAGAAGTGCAAATGTGAGAAGAAAGCAGTGTGCTGAATGCATGAAAAGAACTTAACTTTTGGATGAACATTTAAAGGTGCATAATAATGCGAGTACGTAATATTGTGTTTTTCGAAAATCTTATTTTTATTTGCTCATTGAACCTTAGCGGAGGTATGCACTCTCAGAGTGCACTTGCTCTTCACTTTGATTTTGATGTTGCAGGTTTGCCATAGTTTATTTCTATTATTTGTGTATTCCCAGAACCAGGCAGCAAACATTGTGTTTGCTGGGTCCTGAGGTACTTCCTGTTTCATAGCACAAATTTGTTAACTGCTAAACGTGATATGTAAATTCTTCAGTTTTCATTTGATACCAATTTTTTATTATGCTCATATAGTGCATTATGCTTCAATGTTTACATTGCAGATAAATGATAAACTAAAATTTAGGTTTCAATATTTTGTTTTCAGGACTTAAAAAGCAATACAGTAAACCCTCTCTAATTCTAACTAATTGGGGGCAGTAACCTGGGTCAAATTAGCCGAAAGTCTGAATTATCCGATGGTTACCTCTAGCCCCTCCACATAATAAGAACTCACTCAAACATTCCAAAACAGCACAGATTGCATTACTTGTACTCAACAAAACATGGCTGATACTGAAGTCTTGAAATGCAGTACTACTGTACACTGAGCACTCAGGCGTCACTGATAGTAATAATCCACAAAATAATCCACTTCAAGGCTAGAGGCAACAAAAAAACACGTGGTTGTATGAGGGAGCACTCTGCAGGGAGATGTTGCCAGGAGGAAAGCGCGCGAAAGACTGAGGCAGCTGCGGCCCGCATGGAGAGGTCGGACTCGCACTAGTAAGGACTGGATAATTTGAACTTCTGTTCGAATTATGGAATGTTGTTGAAAAATTCGAACTGGGCTGAAAGAGGTTGAATTATCCTAAGTTTGAATTATACGGGTTCAAATTAGAGAGGGTTTACTGTATATATCTACATTCAGTGATTATCCTTCTTGGCAAACTTAAAATTCTTGTTATATGATATCCATTCCCATGATCAGTCAGTAATGTGAGGTGTTGTCTGGAAACATTAATGACATTTAAGAGTGAGGAACACTGATCTGAAAGCTTTTAATACATAGTATTAAATCATATTTTTTAATTTTTTTTTATGTATGAACATATGAATTGACTATACGAATATGTACTGTTTGAATTCAGTGATAAGCTGGTCAGATACACTAATGGTGCAAGGAATGATTTCCTCCCTCCTTAGGAAGTGTTTCAGTGACCCAAAACTCCTCTAGGAGTGACCAGTCTATTGCTTCGGAATTATGATTCATATTATGTATTGAGAATTTTATGGTACCAGGTTTGGGTGAGATGACTCCTACTGGTGAAGTGCTGTGCTGTGTGTCTTATGTAGGTGTTGAAGAAGTTGACAAAAAGTTAAATATGTTGCGTAAACTTACATTGCAATTAAAATGAACAAGTCTTACTAAACATTAAACCAAAAAATGTAAATTTTAAAGCACCATTGCCACTGACCACCACATGATAAAGCTGCAGGATGATGCAGAAACAAACACTGAACATCACCCAAAACAGCATAATTGGATGCTTATACAATATTGCCACTGCCTTTATATCATAACTACAGCAGGGATCTCACAGAATCCTGTCATGTGCGTTTCAAAATATGATTTAATTCACATATCAAACACTAATTTGTTGCCATTTGTCATTCTTCAGTTATCAATTCAATTCAAGAGCATATTGGACAAAAAGTCATGTGTTGTTACTCTATAGTTACAGCAGTATTTTGGAGTGTGGTGGATGGGTTGGCTGCCAGTGGCTCATGTGGCCAGCTGGGGAAGTGTACAAAATGTCTGCATTAAGAGTTTAGTCATTGTATATACCTAGAGATTGGTTTGGAGTCCATTATATTAAATAAAGTGTTGTCAACTACTTTGTTGTATTTTGTTACTCGTGAAGCAATTAGTTAGTTTGCCCAAATGAAGATGACCTAAATTCTGTTATACAAATGATCCCCACTAGCATTTGACTGAAATGGCTATTGTGCTAAGCAGTGGTATAATGGCCATAAAGGCCTGTCCACACTATTGGGCACTGCCCGCAGAGCGTATTTATCTCGCTTCTTTAGCAGTGTTACCAGATGGAGCAGTTCCCGACAGGCTCCGCACTACCGGACAGAGCCTGGCAGGCTGTGCCCTTAGCGAGCAAAGTCTGTCAAGCATGCCCGTGGTGTTTTCCACACCGCTGGGTAGGTGGTTAGGTTGGGCACTTCACGGCAGTTTGTCGGCAGCTACAATAAATTTTCCAATGATGGGAGTTTCACTCTAGTCTGATAATGTGGGCAAGCCCGTTTGTGAGTCTGAGAATGTTAATTGAAGGGTTGCTTCCCTTGACCATTGTAGTTACGTAGACGGGATAGACATGTTATTCTGCCATTAAACCAGCGAGCAGGGATATTTCGATGGTTTACCCGTGGTTTTCCCGCTAATGACATCGCCTCTGTTCGTGCACGCGACTCACCCTCCAAACTTGTGTATTGGAACGGGAGTTGGTAAAAATGTTTGGCCTTCGAGCATTACCCGATAGTGTGGATAGGCCTTAAGGAAGAAAGCTTCCTTCATGTACAAATTTGAAGGTTAGATCAATCTTTTGTGTTAAGTTATTAAAAGTTGCCAGTTTCCTTGTTTTTTAAAGACTGCATCAGACACATGAAGTTATAGTTTCGTAATTGGGCACTACTGTTTTTGCAGACGACAATATTGTTTTCTGATGTGTTTTGAATGAATTTGGCACTCAATTTTGGTGGAAATCAATATATCATTCAGTAAAACAAAGTTTCGTCCTCAAAATCAGTGGTGCCCAATTATGAAAATGTACGCAATTGAAATGTCAGTCATGAGAGTTACAGCCTTGCTATCCTCAGACTTTGGTTTTAGTTTTAGTAAGTATGGACAGGTTTTCAATACCTCAGTGGCAAAAGTGAATGGAATATTTTTCCCTTCTAGTATCAATCAATCAATCACTGGGGGCATCCGCCGGGGGGTGCTTCGCCTCGCCCACCCTACGACGACCCTCCCGGGGCTCACCACGCACGAGTCCCCATGCTGGGTCCCTTCCCATACCAAGCAACTCTCGACAGGAAACATCAACTTGCCCCAGCCATACGAGCCTTATGGGCACCCCCTTGGCCTCTTCCATGCCAGATTATCTCTTGCAGATGTACAACCCGGTGGGAAGAATCGGTTTCAGGGTAGCGTGCCACATGCCCATATAGCCGAAGTTGGCGCTGACGGACTATGCAGGTAATAGGCCTCGATTCAGTCTCACGGTGCAATCGCTGATTTGACATGTAATCATCCCAGCAATTCCCCATGATTCTGCGAAGATACTGACGATAACATGTCTCACAATCATAGAGTAAGACAGGGATCATAAGCGACTTGAAAATCCGGATCTTTGTCCTTCTGCACAGGTACCGACAACGCCAAATACTCCTGCTGAGCGAGTCCATAACATCATGGGCTATACCAATCTGCCATAAGACTTCTTGACGTGACCCGACGTCGTTATGGACTGAGCTACCAAGGTTTGTAAAACTTACCAAGATCTCAATGTCCTCGCCGCACGCATGAACAGACTGTACTGTTCCATTTAATAAGCCTCCAAACAACTGGAACTTGGTCTTGAGCCAGGAGACCTCAAGCCCCAAAGGCTTTGCCTCCTCGTGCAGCGCCTCGAGAGCCATCACCGGGACCTCCAGCGATTCAGCAAAGATTACTGCATCAGCAAAAACAAGATCAGTGATCTTGGTGTTGCCGAGGGATGCTCCACAATCACTTAAATCTAAAACTTTGCCCAATACCAAGTCCATACAAGTGTTGAAAAGTGTTGGGACAAGGGCGCACCCTTGCCTCACTCCTGTATTCACAGTAGTTTCTTTGTAGTATTCTTCTAGTATCGACAGCCCATATATCTATTCATCTATCAATCTATATGTCTTGATGCCCGTTCCTGAGTGCTATTATGGCACTGGATAGAGATAGTATATATATAACTAGTATAAAGTGCTAGTATCTACCAAACAGCAGGATGTGTGTGTCTGCCTGAGGCAGCGACACTTTTTGATGATATTATGCTGAAGATGTAATCGTGCCATGCCATATCAGGATGACATGGACAGTCAGCCTGGTGTTTGGAAGCAACACGTGAACACCTCGCTCCTCGCTGCAGAATGCACAAACAAGCTTTATGTGTGTTATGTCAGCTAGGAACGATGGCAAACCGAAACCTGTTATGTTCTGGCCAAACTCCCTTATATGAGGCCTGCTGGCCGGAGGGAGGCGGAAGCCACTGGAGACGTGACCCGAGCTCTCCGATAGAAGACTCCTTGAGAGTTACACACACACCTGAGTGTTTGTGACTCTCAAGTTCTCATCATAGCTATCAGACGATCACCCGTTACGGCGCCAGTTTGCAGTAGTTTTACTTTTTGGCCATTTTGACAACCTACTTTTATCCTAATCGGGACATGTTACAATCCAAAAGAATCAGAAAAATGTGCCAATTTAGAAAGAGTGATTGAAAATTAAATGCGATATCTAAGAGAGCTACAGCAAGTTGTAGCAAAAAAAGTGAGACAAAATGTTTATACACTATTTCATTTTCCTTCAATTATCTTAATATAGGTGTATTCTTACTGTAATAAATTTATGCTCATGATATGCAGCAATCTATCATGAACACGATGATAGGCTCAGTTTTCCTAAATATCATCTAGTAGATTGGTAATATCGAGTAAGAGTACAACATTTCAATGCACTGTAAACCTGAAAATCCGCCTACTCTTGTGACGTCATCAACTCCGAGACCCAGGCCAGGATCCATCGGAGGCCACGGCTCTGCCCAGCCCAGCCGGAAGGATTAACGGAAGGATTATTACCCTAACCGAACCTAACCTAACCTCCTAACAGGGGGGCTCCACTCCCTTTGACCTTCTGGCGAGATTATTACCCTAACTGAACCTAACCTAACCTCCTAACAGGGGAGCTCCACTCCCTTTGACCTTCTGGCGAGATTATTAGCCTAACAGAACCTAACAGAACCTCCTAACGGGTGGTGAGGACACCGGACTGGGAGGGTGATTATTATTATTTTTTTACGTTGGAGCCTATAGCGCTCCGCCTGTATGCTATTATTTACAAGCCTATCGCCTGTAGACTATTTTTTCTTCTTCTTTGAGGGCTCAGGTGTTTGGCTCCTGCACATTCTGGAGGGTCGTGATGGTTGGCCCTCGCCCGTTGGTGGTGCAGGCTGGATTTTTTTATAGTGACACCTGTGGTCCATAGGTGAAGATTCCGTATTCTGTCATGTTCAGATCCTCAGTTAGGCTCATGCTGCCACCTGGTGTTTCCTCCTCCGCACTTGAAGTCCCAGTCTAAAGAACTGCAGGCATGCATGTGGCATGAACTGCAAAGCATGCGGGTTTCTTCGGCCACTTGATGATGGATTTGACAGTAGCTCCTTGGTGGGACTTGAGCTCGGGACCTTCTGCTCACCTACCAGGCTCTTGTCGACCGCATTTAAGAAGGTCGAAAGAGTTGACCCTGGCAGGATTCAAACTCAGAACATCGAACTCATCACTCCAAGACGAGAACCACTCGGGCACCGCCTCCCCCAAATGCACTATTTGCGCTATTTATTAAATGCGTCTAAGCGCTATTAGACAACTTTAACATTTCTTCAATATGAATATAAGTTTTAAGTAGAAATGCAGTTATAATATAATACTGTTATATCCAATACACGATCGGTGGTTATAAGTATCCTGAACGTTTCGTTCTCATCATAAGAAGTATTTCTAACCCCTACAACAGCCGCCGGAAATTAATAATAACACGAGGGGTCTTGGGGAGCGTTAACCCCCCTCCCAACGAGCTTAGGTAACGCAAATCAATGCCCAGGGTGGGCATTTTCAAAGGGGCTCTAAACTACACCCTCTTAGCGTCCTAAGACCGACTTAGTTATACCGGGCTAAGAAGACTGGTAAGGAAGCATTTTCGAACGTCATCTTAGCCTCGTGTAAGGCCAACCCTTCTTAGTGCCACCACCTCCGCTTCAACCAATCAGCGCGCGTGACACGTCTGTATTTGGCGGGAAATACGTATACCACGCAGAGGGAGTCTCTCTCTCTCTCTCTCTCTCTCTCTCTCTCTCTCTCTCTCTTCTCTCTTCTCTCTTCTCTCTCTCTCTCTCTCTCTGACTCCTTTTTTTTCTTCTATTATTTCTTCTCCCTCCTCTTCCTTCTCCCTTTTCATCCTCCACACACACATCATAGCCAGTATGTGATATTATCGTGAATAACAAAACTTCTTTTTTTCTGGTGAGTTTTGATGTTTAGAATTAATCTGCTAACTGTTTCTGTCGCAAATCTTTTTTTTTTATATATATATAGTTAGGTTAGGTATGGGTTCAGTTAGGTTCAATTAGTTTTTTGTCATTTTTGTTCCAAATCACAAAAAAGTAATTTTTTTTTGGCGACAACTGGTTAGCAGATTAATTCAAAACATATCAAAACTCACCAGAAAAAAAAAGTTTCGTCCACCAAAGGAAGTAGTGTTCATCTGGAAATTTACCTTTTTTTTTTTCTTTTTTTTTTTCTTTTTTTTTAAGATATCCCTCTCCCCCAGCAAGCTTGGGGCTGCTGGTAGGCAGGGTTTTCTGGTGAAGAGACAATATCCCAAGTGATTTACGAGTAAAGCAACGTACTAACCTCATCAAATAATATCCCAGCTAGGATAGAAACCATAAACTAGAAACCCTCTATCTAGTCCACTAAAAACAACCCAGAAACCATATCTAGTCCACCCAGCCCACCCCAAACAGGGTTTTCACCATTAACCTCATCTAATGATCTCATCTCATCATTTACCTAATCTCACCGCCTACCCAAGAAGCTTATTAATTAAAGGCGGCGTCACACTAGCACTTTTTCCGTCTAGTTTTTTTCAACAACTTTCTACAAACTAACAATTTTCTGACTGCAAAGTCAGCAAGCCGTCACACACAGAGAATCGTTCGCCTGCATCACCAGTCAGCTGTTCGACTGTTAACAAACATGGTTCTTTGTGGTTTGTGGTTTAACCACTTTGTGGTTAAGATTATGTTTCATTAAAACCTATAAGGTTAGGTTATGTTTCATTAAAACCTATAAGGTTAGGTTATGTTTCATTAAAATCTGGTTAGGTTAGGTTTCATTAAAATATATAAGGTAAGGTTAGGTTTATTTATTTATTATTTTTTTTCTTTGCGCAAAATAAAACTATCTCCATTACAACACGCACCTATTGTAGGCCAAGAAAAAATAGTCTTTGTCTCTGAAAACGACCGCGAAACTCTCGTCCATTATTACCGACGGCTATAATTACGTGCCTTGTAATGCATTAAGTTGTAGTAGAACAATTTCTTTCATGACATCGTAAAAAAAAGTAAGCTGAAAGGCTTGTGGAGCCCGCCAACTTCTGCGGATTATGCACCCAAAAACATAGTTAGTGCCGACCGGGGTAATTTGGTCCTGGTTTTGACAAACTTTGATCTAGTTTCCATATCTATTGAAGTAAATAAACAAAAATTTAATACAATCATAAGAGGGTCACTACCTATATGTCATTAAAGTTTGAACAAATTTCCATTATAGCTCTGTTAGCAATACACTGAGAAATGCGGACCGCATTGTTTCACTAAATGGGGTAAATTGGACCTAACTCTGGGGTAAATTGGTCCTATATATCATTTTTAACTTTTTTTTATTTTTTCAACAAGACAAACCTCCAAAAACTTAACCTCACGTCATACCATGCCCACGGACCTTTTACAGACAAAATAAAAGAATTGATATATGAAGAAAAAGTGTCATATCATGTCATACCATGCCCACGGACCTTTTACAGACAAAATAAAGGAATTGATATATGAAGAAAAAGTGTCATATCATGTCATACCATGCCCACGGACCTTTTACAGACAAAATAAAAGAATTGATATATGAAGAAAAAGTGTCATATCAAATGTGTGTTCTATAATATTATCAAATATAAAACAGTAAAACACGCTAAAGAAATGCCATTACGAGACTGAAGAAATATGCATTCACTTCAACTCTTCGCCATTTAAAACTTTGCGAGTCAAATTTTATCATGAAGGGTATCAATAGAAGCGCAATTTTATTAGCTTTCCATTGATATATTTAGTTTTCTGATAAATGAATTAGAAGTATGCATAAATTAGCGTTAAATAAATAAATAAAATCATCAAACTGGTAATTTTCCCGATTGATGATGTTATTTATTTACTTATATATTTCATTTTCTGATAAATGAATTAGCACCCTGTATAAATTAGCGTTAACTAAATAAATATCAATCATCAATCGGGAAAATTACCTGATTGATGATTTTATTTATTTAGTTACCGCTAATTTATGCATGGTGGTAATTCATTTATCAGAAAACGAAATACATCAATGGAAAGCTAATAAAGTTGACTCGCAAAGTTTTAAATGGCGAAGAGTTGAAGTGAATATTAAGTTCATGCATATTTCTTCAGTCTCGTAATGGCATTTCTTTAGTGTGTTTTACTGTTTTTTATTTGATAATATTATAGAACAAACATTTACGAAGATTAAAGTATATCATATATACTGATAAACCAGTCTATATGATCCGTGTATATATATATATATATATATATATATATATATATATATATATATATATATATATATATATATGAATCCGAGCGGCCCTCCGACTTCAGGCCCTTGTGCAACAGGCCGATATTCCGTGCGCAGTCCAGATTTACAGTGGTCTATGTCCTAGTCTATATTAGTTATATACGACGCCACTTTTATGTAAACACCACGGTGGTCATCCTGTGACATATGAGTTCACTTGCATCACCTCATCTGACCAGATCAAGTCAAGTCACACACACACACACACACACACATACACACACATCATGGCCAGTAGCTATGTGATATTATCGTGAATATTATTATCGTGAATATTTTCATCGTGTGGAGGATGAAGAGGGAGAAGGAAGAGGAGCAGGAGGGAGAAGAAATAGTATAGATGAAAAAGAAAGAAAGGAGAGAGAGAGAGAGAGAGAAGGGAAAGGAAGGGGAGAGAGAGAGAGAGAGAGAGAGAGAGAGAGAGAGAGAGGAGAGAGAGAGACGAGAGAGAGAGAGAGAGAGAGAAAGGAAAGGAAGGGAGAGAGATAGAGAGCGAGAGAAGGGAAAGGAAGGGGAGAGAGAGAGAGAGAGAGAGAGAGAGAGACTACTCGCCCGGCGTGGTAACACTACACCGTGACTGCAGCAGAAAAAACATCTGGCAATATATACCGCATGGAAATCAGGTGTTAGTGACGACCCATCATCTCCACGAGTGCCAGTCTGTGTCATTTTGTCTTCATCTGTATCATATTATGGCTATACATTAACAAATTACAAAAATATCAACCGAGTGACGGCCTTGGTAACGACTACAAAGATTGCAGCTACAGTAGTGTTTTTTATCCTCCAGCCCGAAAGGCGATGAGCCGAGTAGTGAAATTTGAAACCGTCTATACTTGCAGATACAAGGCATAAAACAACGCTGAAGCAGGGTAGATTATACAGTCATGATATAAACTACTGTGTATCATCTTCAGGGGCACATTCACAGCAGTAGTGATGCTATAATTCGTAATATTTGGCGCCTGGCGACATCACTGCCGGTGGCGTCTAGTGTTATCTACGGTAGACAAATCTCAATGTTCTGTACTTTACCAGAACACTCTTGATGTATTCATGGACACCAGAAATCGGTAACTGGTGGCGAAATATTACATCTAAAATGAAAAAACAGCAAAAAACTCACCTCAAAATTAGCCGCGGGTCATTCGTTTAAATCCCCCTCAGCTGTGCGCTCCCATTTTCTCTAATACATATTAGAGGGATACCATTCTAAAACCTATAAATGTGGTCATGAGAGTGTCTGTACCTTGGAGGAAGTCCAATACTACCTCCATGGTCTGTACGATATCCTTGTGTACTGTACAGTTCCTCCCTAACTCACCCTACATTACAACGGTCCAGTTTACCCCGCGAGTGTTTTTGTCACCGGGGTATATATGAACCAAAACTGAGCATTGATCATAAGAAAATGAGACAAGACAGAGCATTTCTGATATTTTCATGTTAAAGTGGAGGAAAAGCACTCTATATACGCTTACTTACAAGGAGATACTCCGTCTCGTCTTTGCGTCCCATGAAAGTTCGCCAAATCAGCTGAATTTTTTATACAAACTTCGCTGACACTTTTTTTGCTGTCATTTTACTCATTTTCTTTTTGGTTCCTGGGTTCAGTTACATATCAATATTTATATTCTATTAATATTAGAAATGTAAAATGGTTGTTTTTACTACATGGGATATTCAAAACTGTTACCCTCTTATTTATATAGAAACAAACACCAAAGCAAAGATAGCGGTCCGAATAGAACCGGTCCGTTGGAAGGACCGAGTTACCCCGGTCGGCACTACCGAAATAGGAAATGTAGGTACTTATTACTTCTATTGCCGTTTCTTTAGCTGTGCTTTCCTGTGCCTGTATGTTTGTTTTTTGTGCAATGAATTTTCTAAATTCAGATAAGTGAGGTTAAGTTTTGGTTAGGTTAGGAGGCATTCATGATTCTTAACACCACTGTGTGTCAGGGTGTGTCTGGTGAGTTCAGAATGGGGTATAAAACCTTTTCCCACACTCTAGGCATTCATGGTTCTTAACACCACTGTGTGTCAGGGTGTGTGTGGTGAGGTGACCCATTGTAGCAAATCTTTTCCCATACTCTAAACATTCATATTCTTAACACCACTGTGTGTCAGGGTGTGTGTGGTGAGGTGACCATTGTAGCAAATCTTTTCCCACACTCTAAACATTCATAATTCTTAACACCACTGTGGTGCCAGGGTGTGTATGGTGAGGTGACCCATTGTAGCAAATCTTTTCCCACACTCTAAACATTCATAATTCTTAACACCACTGTGGTGTCAGGGTGTGTGTGGTGAGGTGACCCATTGTAGCAAATCTTTTCCCACACTCTAAACATTCATAATTCTTAACACCACTGTGTGTCAGGTGTGTTCGGTGAGTTGACTCTTTGTAGTAAATCTTTTCCCACACTCTAAATATTCATAATTCTTAACACCACTGTGTGTCAGGGTGTTCTGGTGAGTTCAGAACGGGTTAAAAACCTTTTCCCACACTCTAGGCATTCATGGTTCTTAACACCACTGTGTGTCAGGGTGTGTCTGGTGAGGTCACTCTTTGTAGTAAATCTTTTCCCACACTCTAAACATTCATAATTCTCAACACCACTGTGTGTCAGGGTGTGTGTGGTGAGGTGACCCATTGTAGCAAATTTTTTCCCACTCTAAACATTCATAATTCTTAACACCACTGTGTGTCAGGGTGTGTATAGTGAGGTCACTCTTTCTAGTAAATTTTTTCCCACACTCTAAACATTCATAATTCTTAACACCACTGTGTGTCAGGGTGTGTGGTGAGGTCACTCTTTGTAGTAAATTTTTTCCCACACTCTAAACATTCATAATTCTTAACACCACTGTGTGTCAGGATGTGTGTGGTGAGGTCACTCTTTGTAGTAAATCTTTTCCCACACTCTAAACATTCATAATTCTTAACACCACTGTGTGTCAGGGTGTGTGAGGTGAGGTCACTCTTTGTAGTAAATCTTTTCCCACACTCTAGGCATTCATGATTCTTAACACCACTGTGTGTCAGGGTGTGTTTGGTGAGCTGATTCTTTCTAGCAAATCTTGTCCCACACTCTAAACATTCATAATTCTTAACACCACTGTGTGTCAGGGTGTGTTCGGTGAGTTGACTCTTTGTAGTAAATCTTTTCAATCGAGTCATGCGAGAGACTGTTGGCTGTTATATAGAACCGGCTTTTAAATGTATCTACATGTACAATAGTCACTTGAATATTTTTAATACTTTTAAACGTATTGAATTATAATTTGCAAAAACTTACTGATTTATATCGAATATCTTTAAAGTAATCACTATGGATTTTGATTTGACTAAGAAAGTTGACTTCAACTTTGCAGACAAAGACGATCACGAGCGACTGCCTCAGACTGACTGATTCAGACGGACTAACTAGTCAGAGCGAGAAAAAACCAACGAAGTTCGACTAACTAGACGGAAAAAGTGCTAGTGTGACGCCGCCTTAACCTAACCTCACCGATTATTAACAGTGGTGGAAACAAGGGGTGTAAAAAATGGGGGGGCACCATAGTTTTCATATACTACTATATATATATATATATATATATATATATATATATATATATATATATATATATATATATATATAATATATATATATATATATATATATATATATATATATATATATATATATATATATATATATATATATATATATAATATATTTATACATAGTGTATTATACAGCCTAATGTACTATATATAGTCTAAAATATATAATATATAACCAATAATATAACCTTATAAGCCCGGTTCCCACCTTCCCGCTTAGTCCCCTAAGATGGTCTTAGTAGTGTTCGAAAATGCCCCCCCAGGTTAGGTTAGTGAACTAACAAGTCTGTCCAGTTATATCAGGAGAGTATTGGTCAATAGGAGTATTAGTTGAAACTGCATATTTTACCAAGCTTCAAAAGTTACGCGGAAGTGGATTCAAACTGCATAGTATACTGAGCAAAAAAAATTATAGAAAACGCTAAACGCAAGTGGTAACGGCGGTAGGTAACGACCGCGCAGTTCTCGTCCATTATAACCTAAAATAAGGTGAATGACAAACTAATGTAGAATTATCTACCTGTTTAACTGTATCGTTGTAGACAACTTCGCCGCTTCACTCTCATCGTGGGTCGTGGAGATGAAACTGATGCAGACTCCGAGGTCTGACTCGGCCATCGACCACTATTGCCAACTACGGTTCACCGCTGACATTTGTCGTGATATATTTTTGTCACAAGAAAATACGTAGTATATTATATTGAAAGACAAACTACGTTTTATAATTTTTCAAGTGCTTCTTAATGTGTAGGGAACCTGTATGGAATTTGGGAAATGCGCAAATAATCTTTTACATATATGCAAGTCTACCTACCTAATACGGCGATGTTAGGTATATCTGAGACGACTGACCAAATTATGAAATCTGAGAGGTTATCTCTATCTTTTTCATTATTCTGGATTGAATGGAATTTCCAGTAATCGAAATGAAGGATGTGTATTATAAGATGCACAGCTCCTCCTGCTGGCAATACTGTAGTAATGGCAACGTGGCAGACAGAGGGACGCACGCACGCCGGATGGTATAAATACTTATCATAGTGTTTTGAAAGCATATTGACTATTGAAACTACAATCCATCTTATGTGCTGGTAAAATGTGACTCAAAGTGATTGATCATAGTGCTACTGGTACTGTAATAATCCACATTTTGGTCTATAAGTCCATCTTTTGGTGATACTTTACGGTGGCGAGATGAGTTGATCTGTGAAGGCGCAGACGTCGTTGTCTTGTGTTCCCATTCCCAAGGTAGTGAAGGACAGTACACGCCCCACAGTGAAGAAAGTGAACATTTGAGTTGATTCAAAAGCATTAACGAGTGTGTTTACTGTCTAGGAAAGGCAGAGAAAAAGTGTGTACAAAATGATGGATTGAAGGAGTTTTTCATGGCACTCATCTGCCTCTCGCTCTCTGTAAATAATGAATAATGTCTCGGGGTTAAGAGCTAACTAGAACAAGGTTAAAGTAGCCTACCAGTTGTTGTGCAAAGTGAAGGAAATGAGATGAAAAGAGTCAGGTGCACGGAGGGGGTGGTGGAGAATGCATATACACTACCATAGACCACTGTATACCTGGACTGTTCACGCGACAATGTTTTGAATTGCGGGGCTGCATAGGGGCCGCGGGGCGCCCGACAAAGAGATATAGTGGTCTATGGACTATCATATAGACTGGTTTATCAGTATATATGGTATACTGTAATCTTCGTAAATGTTTGTTCTATAATATTATCAAATTAAAAACAGTAAAACACGCTAAAGAAATGCCATTACGAGACTATGAAGAAATATGCATGAACTTAATATTCACTTAATTCTTCGCCATTTAAAACTTTGCGAGTCAACTTTTATCATGAAGGGTATCAATAGAAGCGCAATTTTATTAGCTTTCCATTGATGTATTTCGTTATCTGATAAATTAATTAGAACCATGCATAAATTAGCGTTAAATAAAAAAAAAAAATCAATCAGGAAATTTTCCCGATTGATGATGTTATTTATTTACTTATATATTTCGTTTTCTGATAAAGAATTAGTACCATGTATAAATTAGCGTTACCTAAATAAATAACCTCATCAATCGGAAAATTACCCGATTGATGATTTTATTTATTTAGTTAACGCTAATATATGCATGGTTCTAATTCATTTATCAGGTAACGAAATATAGCAATGGAAAGCTAATAAAATTGCGCTTCTATTGATACCCTTCATGATAAAAGTTGACTCGCAAAGTTTTAAATGGCGAAGAGTTGAAGTGAATATTAAGTTCATGCATATTTCTTCATAGTCTCGTAATGGCATTTCTTTAGCGTGTTTTACTGTTTTTTATTTGATAATATTATAGAACAAACATTTACGAAGATTACAGTATATCATATATACTGATAAACCAGTCTATATGATCCGTATATATATATATGAATCCGAGCGGCCCTCCGACTTCGGGCCCTTGCGCGACAGGCCGATATTCCGTGCGCAGTCCCGGTAAATAGTGGTCTATGACACTACCCTTGTTTTCACTCCCACCTGCTCGGCCCTGCATCAACGCGGCGACCCAGCAGTGATTCCCTGCCCCGCCCAGCACCACGCAGGCCTCGCCGCAAAGGTAGGTGTGTGATATCTGTGTAAACTGTTTACCCTTGAGATTTTGAGGTTGAGAAGTGCCACAAATCCACAATTTTAGGCATTATTTTACACTAGGACCAGAATTCCCTACAAAATTTGGAAAATTTAGTTTTTTTTACTAATTATTGAATTCTGGGAAAAAGTTTCCAAAGGGGTTCTGTAATGGGGGAAATTGGGAGAGAAAGGAGAAATTCCCATCATCGACCCCCGATTATGTATATGAAAAAAGGGAAAAGGTTCAAAATGTATGTTTGGCCCTGGGACAATTTGTCCCCTAGGGCCCCAGTAATGGGGGAAACCCGGTTATTTTATTATACAAAGGCCTTTCAAATCTTTTCGTTCGACTATTTCTTTCATCCGTCTTTTTTCTCTCCCCCCACTTCTATTTTCCCCCCCCCTTCTCCCCCCACACCCCCGGAGCACGAGTCCAAATGTGGGGACATTTATTTCGCGACCGTCAATAAGGTAGAGTAAAAAAACTTCTCATCCTCCTCACCCTCCTGAAAAGACGAGGAACACTTTTAGTTCTTAAGTTTTTAAAAAAAGACAAAAATAGTGTGGGTTTATTTTATAAATGGGGGGGTAGTCGATTTATTCGCTAAATTTAAAAAGTCGACCAAATTTATGTTACGACCCCAATACCCGTCACTCGGGAAAACACGCGTGGGTTACCAAAAGGGGGAAAAAAACTCCCCCCGGAATTAAAAATAAATGTATTAAATTTTCTATATTAAATTAAAAAACTGCGCAAGGCACCCATTTCATATGATACTTGTTCGTTATTTAAATTTAGAGTCATTCAAAATTTTAACCCCCTTTCGGGGGGAAGCCTTTTAAGATAAAAACATTCTTTTTCCCGCTTTTTCCCCCCAAACCCCCCCTCAAACCCAGAGATCATCAGTCTTCACTACTTCCCAAAGGTAAGACAAAAATAAACCCCCTATCTCCCCCCCATTTTTATAGTATATTAATATATATATATATATATTATATATATTATATATATATATATCCCTTTGTTTAGTTTTCAAACGCATAGGTAGCTTTATCCCCTTTTACAAGTGTTTTTAAAGAGTCTTCATCATTTCCTAAAGGGCTCTGGCAAAATTTTCCCCGTCGGGAGAGAAATCAAGCCACATGGTCATTTGAACACAAAAAAAATCCTTTACTTTACATTTTTTTCCACTATTATTTTTCCATGTATCCCTTTAGTTGAGTTTGTATGGACTAGATGCTAGTTTAAAAATATAATTCAGTGGGGTAGGTATGCTTTTTTAGGCTTTCCTTCGCCAATTAGATTTAACAGTAAATTCCAAAAAGTGAAAAAACTTTTGGGAAAAAAACCGGATGAGTTTAAAGTATAGTTCTTGTGTTTCTTGAAAAAGCCCAGGTGACTTTTCCCTTGTATGGAAAATTCCCACTTTAAAAAAGAGTTAGACGACTCGGTGTAATAAAAAAGCCCCCCCACGACTCCCAAAAAATTCCATATAGAAACGTTTTTTCAGGAGTAAACCATAGGACTACTCGCCTGCACTGGGGGCAGCATTTCCCCTTACAAAACCCCCTAAGTTATCCAATTTCATTGGACGAGGAGAATTTTTTCGAAAGGGAATTATCCAATTAATTTTTTCCAAACCCAAAACAGGTGTCAGTAACTTAAAAACCTGGCATCACATTCCCGTCGAAATCATACTTTTGGAAATGTAAAAGTTTTTTGGGTAAATTCCGAGAGCCCCAAATTTCAATTTGGGGGACGAAAAAATTTTTTCCCGGTGAGTTTTGAGGTATTACCAGATGAACCCCAAAACTCAAAATGGTGGACAAAATTTTTTTTTCTGGCGATTTTATGATGTGTTTTGGTTTGACTCAACCTTTTTCGTCAAAAAATTTTATTTTTTTTTTTATAGTTAGGAAAAGGTTGGGTTTAGGGGAAAATCTTAAGAAAAAGGGCCCGTAAGCTGACCCAAATGCTGGCTCTACGATTATATTATGTCCTTAACACATTTTTTAGTTTTTTAATGATGGCCCCTTACTTTGCCCCATGGCCGATTTTAAAATTTTCAGGTTCAAAAGAAAAAAACTAATTTTACTAGAGTAGGTTTTAGGTGGGTTTAGGTTAGGGGCAGGGTTAGGTTGGGGAAGGTTATGCAAGCACGAGGGGCTCGAGGAGGGGGCTAGGTTGGGGTTAGATTTTTGGGTAAAATTTTTAGAAAAAGGCCCCAACCCCCCCCTATTTTTTCTTTATAGCCAACAAGTTTGGGGGACTTGGAAAACCGGGGTTTTTGGGGGGGGAGCACACATAAAAGGGAAATAGGCCGATAAAAAGTCTAAGAACTATGGAAATTTCCCTATTTAGGGATATTTTGTGGGGCCAAAAATTTTCCTTTTTTAGTGGTGTACCCCCCAAACCCCGGTTTTCCCCCATTCCCCAAGCTGTTGGTAAAAGAAAAGAAGGGGGGGGCCTTTGTCTTAAAATTTACCCCTTCAAGGGGGGAAAAAATTTTTTTGGTAGTTTTAAAATTTTTAAAAATCTGCTAACAGTTCGTCGCAAACACTTTATTTTTTTTTTTTAGGGTTGAACAAAAAAATAAAAAAATGGATCGCCTTGTTCTTCCCCTTGTTGCGGCCACTTTAATGGGGTTTTGGATTTGTTGGGGGTTAAAACGGGGGGTTAGGGAATGAATACACGACCTTTCGACGGAGGACATGGGGATTGAATGTCTAATTTAATCGGTTTAAGATCATAGTTGCTAGTTTTACATACACGCAGGTATTAAAAAAGGGGAACAAGGATGCGACTTCACTTAAGGATACGCCAAAGTTTTCCCTGAGTAATACCAGTGGGCAGGGAGGAGTGGCGTTTTTCAGCTAGTGTTTCAAAAGCGGGGATGTGCTTGCTGGTGGGAAGGGGGTAATGCAAGGAGCTCCCTTTGATATAATACTATGTAAGCCCCAGAGGTTGGTAGGGCATTAAACCCCAAGATCCACTCCCTTCCTGAAAAGCTTGAGTCCAGTAAAAGATTAATGAAAATTTATTTATGAAAAAAATGAAGAATTTTAAATCACCAGGCCCAGATGAAGTGTATCCCAGGGTATTTAAGGAAGCAAGGGGTTGTTAAGAGTCGTTAGTGCACATTTTAGGAAATCATTTGAGAAGGCGTGTGCCATATTGTGGAGGAAAGGAAAGTTTTTCCCCATATTAAGAGGGAGACAGGGGACAAAGTCAAATTTCGACCCAAAGTCTAACGTCAGGGTAGGTAAATTTTGGAAATTATTGCAAAAAAAAAATTAGAGAAAAAACTTAGAAAACATAGTTTTTTCCAAACATGGGTTCACCAAGGTAGGTCAGGTTTACCAATTTATTGAGTTTTTTTAGGAAAGTTTTTGAGAGGGAGATAATGATAAGGGTTTGAATAATATATCGGGTTAGTAAGGGATTTTACAAAGTACCACAAGAGAGACTCTTTAAATAAGGTTTTAAAGGTCATGGAATAGAGGGAAAATTTTTCTTGGATCAGAGCTTTGGGTAAGTAATAGGGAACAAAGGGTTCAAATTAAAGGTTTTAAATCTAAGGGGGCAGGTAAACAGGGAGTTCCAAAGGGTCTGTTTTGGGCCATTACTTTTTTTATTACATCAAAAAACTTGGGTAGTGGGATTAGCATATAAGCAAATTTGCTGATGATACTAAGGTAGGGAGGATTATTGGATCACGTTGATTAAAAAAATTTTCAGGGAGATTTGATAAATTAAAGAGTGGGGAGTCAAGGGAGAGAAATTAAATTTAAAGTGCAGTGTTATGAATGTTGTAAAAAACCCTGGTAATAGAAACCCTACGCAAAGTATCGCTGAAAAAATCGAAATTTAAAAAGATTTGGGGTGAGGGTGAGCCCCGACCCCCGACTAGGAAACAATGTTTGAGGCTAGAAAAAGGTAATAGAGGTTAGGATTATTACCAGAAGGTTAAAAGTAGAAGTGCGGAAATTTTCTGAAGCTTTATTGGCTAGTCAGGGTTTACTGACTATGAGTTCGTTTTGATCCCAATTTCAGGATGGGTATAGCTTTTTAGAAACAGTGCAGGAAGGAAACCAAAATGATACAAGGGGGTGCGTAACTTTGTTAGAAAAGATTTAAGTATTTAAAGTTACACTCACTCAAGGACCGAGTAAGGGGGGATCTGATAGAAGTTTTTAAGTGGATAAAGGGATTTAATAAAGGAGAGGTAGGAAAAGTTCTACGGCTTTTTTGCCAGGGGGAGAACAAGAAATAAGGGGTCAAGTGGAAAAGGTAGAAGAAAAGGAAAAGGGGAAAAAATGGTCACAAAAAAGGGTGGGATTTAAGGGGGAAAGGACTCAGGAGACAGGTAGATTGGGGGCATTAGGGAGTTTAAAGAGGGTGGATAGGTCATGGATGGGGGGAAAGGTGGATGTAGGGAGGTTAGGGACAGGAATACAGTGTAGGCTCGCACTCTTGTACTTCCTTATTTTCTTGTTTTTAGTTCTAAAGACAATCCCCGGGTTTTCCCCAAACTTGCAAAACACATGGACAGCTGCCCAAAAAGCCTGTCAAAAAAAAAGCGTAATCTTTTGGATACAGAAGCGGGGGAGGTCCTTCACAGTTGAGAGGACTTCAAAAGTAGTTTTGGGATCTACGCGGGGCAATCACAGCAAAAAAGAAGAAGGACCTGCCTCACACTCGAAAGATTTTCGCTCGAATGGTCCTCCGTCAAAAATTATTAACTCGAATGGTCTCCGCTCAAAAAATTATTCGCTCAATGGTCCAGACACCTTTTTGATTAGGTAGGGGGGCTAAAGGGGGGATAGATTAAATTTGTTTCTATTCCTATACACTCCTTTTTTTTCTTTTTGTTTAAAAAATAATTTTTCCCATAATTTTATGGGTTAGAAGCCCCAAGATACGCTTCCAACTATCTCTATCGTTTTGTTGCCCCTTTCTTTAAGCCAATGTGCCAGATCCTCTTCAATACACGCCTCCCTGTCTTCCTTGGCCTGCCCGGGGCGGCGACCTGGAAATTCTATCTAACAGCTCTCCCCCAAAGCCTCACCACCCTTTTTCCCCTTCGTGCCCAAACCCCCTCAATCGCCCTTTTTTACACGTATTTAGTCCTTCAATCCACATTTTTTTTGGGACCTCACATGGAACTTCATCTCTTCATGTGATCCAGTCCTATATCTCAACATTCCCCGATCACACCCAACCAACACACCCCCAATTCTTCGAAAGCCCCCGTCTCAGAACCATACAGCAAAACGGTTTTACATGCTTCAAAAAGCTTCTTGTTTTTCAGCATCCCGCTATCTCTCTCCACTTATCCAATAGACATGTTTACTTGTTTTCTTTTGCTTCCCCCACTCCCCTCCTCGCACTAACAGTCATAAGAAACAAAAAATGTTCACTTTTACTACATCACCATTCAAATTTATTTGTTTCGGTAACAAGAAGGTTTGACGGTTTGCGTTTTCCGGACACCGTGAACCTTAACATAGGCCATCGTTTAACCTTCCAAGTCAGTGCCGCGAAACCCCTTTTATATTTCCTTTATAATATTTTAGGCCTTTCATATGCATACTTTAACATAATACGAGCTGATGTATTAGTAGTATAAATGCATGAAAATATGCATTTTAAAAAATATTTTAAATTTGGGGAAATTTAACCCTTGAATATGGTACAAATGAAATGGACCGAAAAAGTGAACCCTAAGGCTAATGATACTAATAGGTAGGAGTACCGTTATTTAACAAGTTACTGTATACCCTTTTATTATTATTATTAATTATTTTTTATTTTATTATTTTCTAACAATAAACCCCACCTTACCCCCACGACCAGAGTCACTCAGTTGTCTACACCACCGCTTCCCCTTTTCCACCTGCCAAATTAAGTGACAGCGCCCCGTCTGCAATCATTTGTATAAAACGCTGAATTCCTTTGCTGCATTTTGGTCAATTTTGCATTGTGATAAATCAAGTATAAATTTCCCAGGAAACATTATTATAGTAGGTCCCCCCATCACTCCTGAACTTTTTCCCCCCCCTTCCACACCAAACACCACCACAGCCCTTGTTAGCTAATATAAATTTTATTTCCCCGAGATGTCCCACACCCCCCTAACAGAACGCTTTTTCGTTTAAAGTCCAAAAAGTCGTAAAGAGTCCGATTTTTGATTAACACACCTGCTCCAACACAGTCAGGAAAATCAAAAAAAAAATCTCTTTAGGCTTTGTCTAGATAAACATTTTGGAAGTTTCGGGGATCGTCGAAACCTCCTTTTTCCCCCCCCCCCGCAAATTCATTCCCGTTGAAAACCGTTTTTGCCGGCGCATAAGACGCACCCCCCCGCAAAAGAGACCCCTTTTTTTACAAAGAGGTTTTGAGAAAAAAAAAAAAATATTGAGTTTTAGGGAAAATTTTTTTTTTTTCGTAAAATATCAAGTTAATAAAAAAAAAAGATTTGTGGGGAAAGAAAAGTTATAATTAGGGGGCATGACCTAAATACAATTTTCACGTGCAGTGAATGTGAATAAAAATTATATAGTTAAAATGAAAAGAGAAGACGGGGTAACCAAAATCGGTCAAAAATCATAATATTTTGCGGGTGCCCACGATTGTTTTAATATTTTTTACCTATGACAATAGCTTAGATTTAAATGAGGTATGCCTTTTTCTTTTCTGCTTGTGTTTAGACTTTGTGGAAATTTGCAGTATGATAGGTATTATTTGGTAGTGGTTTAAAAAGTCCTAGGACTTTTTACCGACACCATCGTTATTTTCTTCTTTATGAGTATTTTGAACCCCTTTTCCCGGGCCAATTGAATAATAAGGGCTTACACGTAGTCCAAAAATTTCCCTTTACTTCGCCAAAAATTTAATTTTTTTAATTTTAAATCAGTTTGGGTTAGGTTATAGGGGGGAGGTTGTTAGTAACAGATGATAAAAAATAACGAAAACTACCAAAATATGGCAGGTAAAGGTAGCAATGTTTGGGGGGGCCGCCTGGAGGGGCAGGTTGCCTCCCCCAATTTCACACATGCAAACAAACATTTTTTTCCGAAAAAAATTGAGAGCCAGAAATTTCAAGACACATAAAACTATTCGGGGGGTTTTAAGTTTCGCCCCGAAATCGGGGGTTGTCCAATAAAAAAATTCACAAATATTTTGATAAACGGTAACCTCGTACCTTGTTTTTATTGTTGAATTTTTTGAAGGGCACCATTGTCGGGATGGCGTATTTGCCGGGTTTAACCTTCTATACAGTCGCGGGTTTGATTGTCTTCTTCAGGAAGGTAAGGTGAAGGCTGATTCAACTCTGAAACAGGGGCAAAAAAACAGGCAGGCTGAGGAACGCAGGGGTCCCTTTTTCAACATTCGTCAGGGTTTGCTTTTTCGGCGTTCCTGCTCACCCTCTAAGCAGACAGGGTGCCTAAAAGGGCTATGCTTGAAGAAATTTGCATTAATAGCATTCGTCGGAGAAGAAGAGGATTTGAACTCAAAAAGACACTGTTTTGGGACATAAAGCCTGGAAAAAAGACAAATTTTGCACCCGGGAAAAGTCTCATTATGTTAAAAAAATTCTTCCCCAGAAAAAACCCTTCGGACAGGGCGGTGATGTTTGGAGCCGACGTGACGGCGGGGGGCACCATTAGTTAACACGCAATTTGTTTTAATGTAAAAATTCTAAGGGTGTATGAGACAGTGTCCGTCACCAATTTCCCCATGTGGTATGGTGTGATTCGGGCCCCCGGGCGGACGGTGGGCGCCGTGATGGGTCTGGTCTGGTTACCCTGTGGAAGACTTTGTCCCGTCACAGGTAACCCTTGCAGCCTTTGTACTAGCACCTTCATAGTTTCCTTACCGTAAGGACAGGTTTTAGGATGAGGGGTCAGGTGGTACAAAAGCCTATGCTGTCTCCTACTCATCTTGTTACCACTGAACGGCACTAAAACAAACAAAATACACCCCCGCATCGGCTTTGGCCACCCCCCTGTCTGGGGCCCGGATTTGAGGCCCGAGGGGTGACCTGACGCTGACCTGACTTTCCTTGGCACAACTGCAAACCAGCCAGGTCATTCATCAGTAAGGACAACAGAAACACACGCTGCGCACCTTTTTTGTCCCCCAAAAGTTTTTACAATGACTCGCGTCAAATAAACAAAAGCCAGGACGCCCCTTTCCCACCTGTGGTATAGACGACTCCCAAGATAATTTTTTTTACTCCCCCCTCACCCCTCACACTCCCCTTTAAATGAAATTTAACACGCTCTTTTTTTCACTATTCCATTTATTACAATACCCCGGGCCCAGCAAAAATTCCATACCATTTTCTGCTTCCCCCATATCTCCTTCCAACTGTTGGTGCAATTGTTTGGCCCGAGTCGAAGCGGGTTAGGGGACATTAATGGGGATGTTTTTTTTTCCATGGGGCGGGGGAGGAGTTGAGCGGTAAAGGGCCCATGGGGGGTTTCGCGGAGGGCTGTGCCCAGACGTTTTATCAGAGTTTTACAATGGAGAGCAGCAGGGGGGGGTGGAGATGTTTACATCTGCACGGCCATCTGGGGAGAGCAATCACTATCTTGTAGCCCATTTGTTTCTTTAAACTCCCAACCTTTATAGTATTATGCATTATGTTTTAACCAGTTACAAAATTTGTGCCAGTGAAATATGCTCAGACGGGTCACTCCCCGACCCCTTTTGTAAAACACCACCGGCTGTTCGCTTCTCTCCCGACCTCTCATGCGTAATAGGGCCCCATTAGACGCAGGGGAACTTTGCATTTCCTTTTTAGGGAAAAAAACTGCGTATTATGCGCCGGCAAATACGGGACTGTACCCATTGTTTTCTACTTCTTCCTCTTTTGGCGGGCTCCCTTTGTGATTTTCTTATACACCACTCAATCAATCATTGGGGGCATACAGTGGCGGATCTCGATTTTCTGCGGGGGGGTGAGTCCTCAAGGCCCCATCGTGGCCGAGTCAGCTAGGGGGGCCCGGTTGGGCATGGAAATTTTTCAATTTTGCTTGTTCTGAAATGCAATTTTTCTTATACTCTGGAAACAAATCGGGCCTCTCTATTGGACTCAGAGTATAACGTTTTAGGTAGGGATTTTAATTTTTCATCAATGAGTTAAAATTTCCGTAAAATAGGAAGAAATAAGATTGACCAAAAACAGTGACC
The DNA here is from genome assembly GCA_016584305.1 of Chionoecetes opilio. NCBI lineage: Eukaryota > Metazoa > Arthropoda > Malacostraca > Decapoda > Majidae > Chionoecetes > Chionoecetes opilio. The sequence continues at coordinate 205,116 of JACEEZ010017948.1, forward strand.
GGTATTGGGATGAAGAATTATTCCGACTATCAGTAATCGCTTGCCAACTACATATTACTTGAATGATCAGAAACAAGAACATAAATGTGAGCTCACTGAGCAGTATCAAACATGATAACTGGACTGTCGCCGGCAGTTTTCGTGCATCGAATTAATCACCCATCACGGGCCATCAAACAACGACGATGCCATTCATTCGACAAGGGTGTAGGTAGATTCCATCTGTATCGTTTTGCAGATTTGTGCAGACGCCTTTGAGATTGGTTACGTCGTGTCCGGCATAGCGAATATTAATGCCAAGTAGCTCAGATTCTCCCGTGCCATTCGTATTCGGATGCCCAGTTGAATGGATACGCCCATTAAACACGAGAACGACCTCTCTGCCTCCACGCTTCCCAGTGGCAGCAACAGCTAGAATCTTCCAGGTATTCTCGTAGGTTGGGAAAGGAAGGTGGCGTCAGCATGGAAGGTCAAAAGGTGGTTACTGAGCTTGCCGGAGATAGGCAAAACGCCGCTTCCATGTAGTAATCATCCACCTCTGCAGCTCACATTGAAGGCTGAGGGGCGGCATGATGACGTGGTTTCCACTCACCTAGAAGGCATTGACCCAGCTCCTTCACTTCGGAGTGCTCTGTTCAGATTACCTCAGGAATGACGAGCACAAAGCTCATAATGCGCCTTTCATCCTGACTGAACGAGATTTCATCTTCGATAACATATCACGTCAAGGAATGGTTATCGCTACAGTCCTCTTCCAATATTCGGCTACGACTCCAGTATGCGGCAGTTGTTTCTGTTGTTTGTCATCCGCCTTACTCTTGGCGTTGCCTCAGTAGACCCAACTTTTTCAAGCTAGAGTAGTACTCCACGTACATATGCTGAAACAACTCGTCGATCCCTTTTCGGATGATCCACATACGAAAGGTTTACTCTTAGATCTTCTGAAACCCAAACGTAACCTCCCATCAGTCTAACCTTTAGCGATGTAACCAGTGGTCGCATAGGTTCCAGCAGTCCCTTGCATCACACGAAGTGACAATATGACCAAAAGCTCGCCATCGTAGCAGTAGATCATGCTGAGTTGCCTGGTCTTTGTGTCCCAGCTCCCAGTATTCATTGTGCGGGATAGAATCTTCTCATCAGTTGTGGCTTGTGGGTTGACATATTTCATCGAGAGTGACGACAAATGTATTCGTTCCAGCTCGGAAGATTGTTTCGAAGGCGGTATGCCTTTCGATCCATCCGTCTGCACAGGTTTTTTAGCTGGACCTTCTTTGCGTCTGGAGACATGGGCATGGATAATGACCCTCCAAACCTCTGTCGCTTCGGTGAATAGTTCAAAAAAGCATGAAAAACAAACTCTCGGCAATGTATCCTCATATTTACAATGGGAGGATTTTTGCAAGCATGGCAGATAACAGATTGAGACCAATGCAGACAACAACCTTGATAATCCGCATCCGGCGCAAGCTTGGAAATTTCAGCTGAACACCCTTCTTGTCGGAGCTCGTTGACGCAGTGTGATCGTATGCCTGACCTTAAGGTGAGTCACACTGGGCGTTTCTCGTCATTTTTATCGACGAGAAGGGGTCTGTGGTCTGGTGATGTGTCATGCATCGCTAATAAGTTTAAAAAAAAAAATCACACAACATTTCGCTCGGTCTTATCTAACCGACTTGCCGAGAATTTCCGCCCGCCAAATTCAAATAAACCAGAAGCCAGGCACAACCCTCTCCCAAATACCCCAAGTATGGTATAATTTCGGTATTGGGCACTAAAAAAACTAACAAATAACTACATCATCGTGCAGATCTTTTTCATCCTTAAGTTGATCCCAATTTCCCATTCAATGACGATACATATAATACCGAAAATTCCATTTTAGCTAGCCATAAAACGGTTGTTAGTTTTAAATAGATTATGTTAGGTTAGACGTGGGGTTTGATTAGTAGATGCTATCAAGGAAAAAAATGAAACTATCAATAATACTCTCCATAATAAAGTGCGCGAAAATATCTTCGCGTGCCAAAATACACAAACAAGCCAGCCACTAGCCCCTAGCCCTGTAGTGCGACGTGACCCCTGACCAGGCACGGGAATAGTCAGGACGGACTCTGGTCGGTCAGCAACCGAAGCTTGACAGACGACCTACAAAGCACGATAACCAAGGACACTACAACGTAGAAGGTATTTGACGATATTAAGCAGAAAAAGGTCACAAGAAGAAGAAGAAAAAGATTTGTCTCCCCCCTCCCCCCCTTCCCCCCGAAACTAATTGCGTGTGTGAAACGTATCTCCGCACTAGGCCCGCAAAGAGACCGACTTCTCGTCAGATAAAAATGACGAGAAAACGTCCAGTGTGAATCAGCTTTACAATCAGCAATGCGGATCTTATTTCTCGCAAGGCTTTTTTGAATTGCCTTGGCAATAGCCTGTCAGTCGCACGTTCAAAGTCGCATATGTCATCCGCACTTCACGCTTTTTTGGTTGGGATGGATCAGCAAGGAAGTCGAGTAGGGCGAATGCATACTGACAAAACCTCACGGCCTGTGATGTTTTTTCATCCGCGATGATTGCAAAGTGAGGGTGTTTTTCAAGGAATTTCTCGAAAAGTAGTCACGGAACAAGTCGGCAGCTACATCAATCAGGATGAACTGTTTTATGGGTACCGAGCATTCTCGGTCCAGAGTAGATGCATCACTTCAACTGTCGAGGATGCCACAGCGACGACTGTCGCTGTACCATCAGAAGAAAACAAGGAATTCGCAACAGCACCATGGGAGCTTGAAGTTCTCTTGGAGCCTATCGGTTCTGTGGTTCTGCCGTTGCTCCGTGAACATATCATCGCCTCAGGAGCTCAGACGTTGTCGTACCTCACTGGAAAACTAGGCCTTTTTAATGAAAGCTCCAGGGTTCCTGCGACGTGTTTTCTTCCTTGGGTTGTCCATTTTTAAACGTTACGCCTTCACTTTGAAATAAATGAGTAATATAAGAAATCAGCTTCCCCCCCCCCCCCCACCACCCCCCCCCCCCCCCCCCCCCCCCCCCCCCCCCCCCCCCCCCCCACCCCCCCCCCCCTCCCCCCCCCCCCCCCCCCCCCCCCCCCCCCCCCCCCCCCCCCCCCCCATTACGTTTGCATACAGATACCAATCTATGAACGTTCTAGATTAAGAAGGCCGATGGAATCATTGCAAGCCATGGCTTTGTTTGTGGGCTGCAGAGACTGACCAAAAGCAAGGACTATGGTTTGATGACGTTTCGAACTCTCTGGTGTATCTTAAAAGACCAAAAAAAACAAATTTCCTCGTGTTTTAAAACATTGTATCCAAAAATAGGGGGGGACTAGCATCTCGTGGGAGTTGCGATAAGTCAAGCGATATGCGATAAAGCCGATAATATCGCTTTAACCGAAAATTTACCGCTTATTCGTTTATGTCGCAAGACAGGAAAACTTACTCGCTTATATTTATCGCTTCCAAATTTCCCGCGATAAATCCAAGCGATAAAGTAGAAGACGAAAAAACCGTTACGGTGGGAGGTTACAGGGCTCATTGTTACGCCGGCAAACAGATGCGGCCAGGCGCCTGGGCGGCCCGCGATTTCTGTTGTCAGTTTATTTGAATAGCCCCCCAAACTGGGACGCATTGATCTCAGCTATGTGTTTTCATTGTTGTGTACATCGATCCAAAGTTCTTTGGGTGTTAAACTTATAATACTTAAATTCTTATTGTATATTGCTATCTAAACTAAATATCTAATTATCATATATTAGTTTTATATAGTTTTTGCGTTTGACGGTGCGCTCGGCGCGTTTATTCATCTCGCGCGCACATTCAACTCTGTGGGCACCCACATGAAGGCAGAAATCTGTCCAGAGGATGTGAGGAGATGAAGGGCTAATCAGGCAAGAGAAGAGAGCAGAGACAAAAGCCAGGACATGGAGGAAATGGAGGAGCATGAGGAGGTCAGCGCCGACCCATTTGCAGAGCTGTGTGGGACAACAACCCAGGCTGACAGGAGGACGACTATCTGAATGAGGACATCAAGAAGGAGCTGCTGGCTTGGAAGGGAGCCAAGGAGGTAATAGACTATTGTGACTTAAAAACTTATTGCTTTGTTCTTACATACTAGCAAATGTCATGTGTGGCGATATTGCGCTAACAAATTGTAATATTTGCGATAATATAAATTGAATATTTGTAATTGTTGCAGGGCAACATGAAGAGTCGCATTCCCAGCAAGTTATAGGGACCCAGTGGGGACCCTCTTCATCAAGTAACAACACTGGGATTCCCAAGTCAGCAGCAGTGGAGCGATTATTCAGCACAGCTGGGGGACGTCCTGAGGCCAAAGAGGGCGTGCCTCAGTGAGGACAACTTTGAGTACCTGGTGTTTCTGAAGGGAACACCTCCACTCCTCAAGCAGAAGTCTCAAGGTTGCCAAGGGGGGTGGATGAGGAGATGTTTTTTGAAATTGTTGTATTTGTGTTTGTGATGTTGTGCTGTGATAGTTTGTAATTTGTCTTCATTAAATGTTGTTATAAAGTAATAAAATGTTTAATTTCGCGGTCCTTTAGTCTGTTTATTAAGTAATATATGGTGTTTTAAGTGTATAAAAAAGAGCGTTTTTAATGCTATAAAGTAGCAAAAAAAATAGAGTATTTTTGGATTTATCGCAGGAGTTATCGCTTATGCTTTAAGCTATTTTGAAAATGTATCGCTTTATCGTTCTAGGACCTTAGCGGAAAAAGTTATCGCTTATCGTTACGCTCTTTATCGCAAAATTATCGCTGCCCACCACTGGGACTAGTCACCCTGTCACCACACCTGGATCCGCCCATGGGCATACGCCGGGGGGCGCGTCGCCTCGGCCCACCCTTACGAATCCAATCCGGGGGTCACCACGCGCGAGTCCCATGCAGGTCCTTTCCCTACACCAAAGCAGCTCTCGGACAAGAAGAAACATCAACTTGCCCAGCCACGAGCCTTGTTGGCGCCCCCCCTGGCCTCTTCCACGCCGGTATTGTCTACAGATACAACCCGATGGGAAGGATCGGTTCCAGGGGGTTCTTTGTAGAGCGTGCCACATGGCCCATATAGCCCGAAAGTGGCGCTGACGGACTATTGCAGTTAATAGGGCTCGATCAGTCTCACGGTGCAAATTGCTGAATTGGGACCACGTATATCATCCCAGCAATACCCCAATGATCTGCGAACACACTTATTACCAAGGCATGGTTGAATGTCTTTTCAAGTCCACTATGTAGTGTCCATGTCTCACCAACCATAGAGTATAGACATGGATCACAAGCGACTTGAGATCCGGCATCTTGGTATCATGCACAGGTACCGACAACGCCCAAATACTCCCGCTGAGCGAGTCCATACACACCGTGGGCTATGGCCCAATTCCGCCCGTAAGACTTCTTGACGTACCCACCGTCATTATGGACTGCGATACCAAGGTATGTAAAAACTTTCCAAGATCTCAATGTCTCGCCGTCACGCCATGAAACAGACTGTAATGCTTCATCTAGTAAAGTCTCCAACACCTGGACTGGTCGTAAGCCAGGAGACCTCACGTCCCAAAGGGCTTTGCCTCCTCGATTGCAAGCGCCTCGAGAGCCATCACCAGGAACCTCAGGATCAGCAAGATTACTGCATCATCCCTCCCCCCAAAAACAATATCAGTGATCTTGGTTAGGTGCCGACGGATGCTCCACCAATCACTTTGATTACAAGCCTTGTCCAATACCCAGTCCATACAAGCGTTGAAAGTGATGGGGCAAGGGACGCACCCTTGCCTCACTCCTGTATTCACAGTAAAGAAGTGGATACATCTGCCCCACACTGCACAGCACTCTCAGTCCCAAAATACAGACCAGTTATCAAATAAATAGTCCTTGCAGGAATCCCGCGCAAGTCGCAGAAGATCCAGAGTGGACTCGGATGCACTGAGTTAAAAACGCCTTCTGAGATCAAAATAGGCTGCATAGCATCCCCTGTCGAAACTCATGTCGGCGTTCCACAAGGACACGAAGCGCGTAGGATACAGTCCGTGTTGACTTACCAGGGTGAACCCAGACTGCTGAGGTCTCTGATGCCTTCAGAGATTGACTGGGCGGGGCCCCAAATCTCGTGTCAGCAATAAAGGGCACAGTACCTGCTGGCCCGCTGAGCAGGTAATACCGCCGATAATTGTTGCAGTCCTGACGGTCCTTTCCCTTTCCAGATCGGGACGACCAGCCCCCTTTTCCAGCAGGAGGAATTGGTACCTGATTGCACATGGCAGGTCAGACAGCATGCAACCCGCGGATCATGGCCTCACCCCCAGCTTTGAGGAGCTTCGCACTGATATTACCAAACACCAGCTGCCTTTCCACCCCTCTTCAAACTTTGCTACAAGCCTCTTCTGAACTTCGTCAAGAGAGGGTGCGGTTTCGTCATGGAGGATCGGCATCCACTGCCTGTAACCCAGTGGTAGTGAAGATGCTCAGTTGGAAGGTCCACCGATGAACATGCGCAAACGAGCCATCGGCCACCATGTCCGACACGAGGGCGCCCATTGCGTTCGAATAGCACCGCCCGAGTGGAGACTTGGAAACGGAGCTTACTTCAGGGCTCGGTAGGCGGGTTCGGAGGTAATTAGAGTTCAACTGACCTCGACATCCTCAGCAAGACTCCTGCATCCCCTTCCTTGTCTCTCCCCACCCCCCAGCAATGTTATAGTCCGGCGTGACAGAGCCTTTGTGTTCCTGGTTCCTAGCAGCCTGGCAGCGCGACTCTCCTCAATTTTCTCAGCGTCTCCATCGAGACAAAACCACGCTTGACCCTCGGGCGCTCCCAATACACACCTTGGCAGCCTGTCAGAGTTTCAAGTTGTGAAGGTATCCACAGTTCTACAGGGTCCCCGAGGGCACCGAGCACAATCAACGATTTGAGACTGCCACCCGCATACTCATGAGCACATGTCAAGTCCTTCAGTTCTCAAGGATGAAACCACAGATGGTACCCTTGAGATTCTTCTGGACTTGACATGAAGCTTAACGTGTTAGCCAACAACAAGTCTGTGATCTGTTCAAAGAACTCAGCACGCCGAGTAAACCATGCAGTTCTGAGCGGTATTCCTCACAAAGAGTACTAACGAGGACGTGGTCATCTCCTTAGCTACCCCTCCGGCATTACGATACCATGTCAAGCGGTACAGCTCTGGTCTCTGATACCAAGAACCTGCCAATCTCAAACTTCTGGGACCTTGCAAAGTTCAGAAGCAGAGAACTGTTGGTGGTTCTGGTACCGGAGCCATGGGGACCATACATAAAACTAGTAGCCATCTCTCACCAGTGCCAGTTAGTAGCATGAAGTTCCCCAAGACAATGAGGTGTGTCCGCGGAGGACACTGGTCTAATACAGAGCGGAGTTGGCGTAGAAACATCTCCTTCGCCTTCAGTTTTACGCACCTCGGTAGGAGCGTACACTGCAACAAGAGACATGAAACCCCGAGTGTGTTTCATCCTCACCCGCATATACGCTAATCAACCGGAGTAAACCTCACAAACTGACGGCTGCCAGTTTGCTGGAGATGCCTCTAGCTACTCCCTGTTCACGGTGACCATTGCGCTCATGACGGACCAGTAGAGTGTGTTAACCCCCTGTAGTCTCGCACACTGCCAGGACTCCTGTCTCAGAGAGTCCACTATATCCACCCTCAGCATACTGAGCCGCCCGATAGGAGAGATAGTCGAGATCGTCTGAGAGCTCAGACGTTCCACGAGCCCACACGAAGGAAACCCTCCAGACCAGTTGACCCCAGGAGTGATTCGACGGGGCAGACGCACTTCTAGCACAATGGACAGCAGAAATCTACACCCCATTCAGGTTTCCTGAGTCCCGAACACCTTTTATGCACCACTTGTCACATTCCTTGCATCGCAATAGCGTTTAATTCCTACTCCACAACGCATAGTCCACAGGTAAAACCTTCCCACTTGTATATTTTGCTATATTTCTTGCCTGGTACCAACATCTTGTCTTAGATATATTCACCTTCAGACCTCTTCTCTCCATTGCTTGTTCAATTAAATCTCCTCTCAACATTCCCCTTTTGTCTCAGCTGTCAGGACTAAATCATCTGCATATAGTAAGCTCCATGGCAGCTCCTGTTTCTGCATTTACCTTAGTGGCCTCTTCCATCACTACCACAAAAAAAAAACAGAGGAATGAGAACTGAGCTGATGCACCCCCACACATATCTCAAAAGGCATCTGATGTCCTCTTACTCCTCCTTACCTTTCCTTCCTGCTAAAAACATTCCTCCCGAAAGTAGTTGATATACGATGGAAACTCAGAGTTTCACGCGTCCAGAGTTTCTTAGAATTCATTAAGGTAAACTGAAACCATCCTCCAAATGTGTAGAGAATTCTGGTCCTGATGAGTAAACATATACATGGTTAAAGCCAGCTTAATAAAATTGAGGTTTTGCTGCAGTTTAATGCATTACAAGGCACACGTAGTTATAATCGTTCTCAACTGTAGATTGATATTTGCCGTATTTCTACCCCTAATTACAGTCGTCGGAAATAAAAAAAATATCACAAGGGGGACTAGGGGGCTGGAAACCCCAGAGTGAGATTAGGTTACGTAATTCATGCCCAGGTCAGGATAGTGAAAAACTAGGGGGGGTCTGGAGGGGTAATCTCCTCAGTTATGTTAGGAGAGTTTTGGTCAATAGGAGTATTGTACAAAATTGCAGTTTTACCGAATTTGATACCGATGTTATATTGAGTTATTCTACATGTCATTTGTAATTCATTTCATACTTGTCATTATAATGTGATGATAGGAATAATGACGACCTTGATCTCAAACCTACCATTTATTTTTTTTAGCTGATGTGTGCTTTGCACCGTTCTCTATTTTCTTGCCTTGTATTATTCAGGAGTCGGAACAGCGAGTCCAATACGAACTCAAATGTATCTGTCTCTCTGAATGAATTCTAAAGGCGTATCTTTTAGTAGGTAAAATTGACCATGAAGACCGGACCGTCTGTTTAATATGGATGAAGTGAATGAAATGAGGTGACATAGAAAATCAGTAAAACTGGTGTTAAAAAAAAATGATTGGGTGTAAATTTTCGGTTTAGGGCATCCGTATTTTTGAGGACCGAAAACTTTGTTTTCCTGAGTGTATTGAATTGAACCGGGAATAGTTTTTGGTGGAAATAAAATGATTGTTTAAAGGTGGGGGGGTTGCTGACCCGCCACCAAACCCCGCTCGCTTCGCACTGCCGTAGTATTAATTTTTAATTTTTTTTTAGATCATCATGGGAGGGACCACTGGATCTATAGAACATGGATCGCGGTCTGGGCTAGCTGTAGCGAGATGCTGAAGTCACCAGACGCCATCTTTCATAACCCAAAAACAAAATAAAAAAAAAAAAAAAAAAAACATGGGCCGGCAGGCAGTGGCTGGGTGTTGGCTGCTGGCATGTGATAGCCTATATTACCACCTACTACACTACTATTACCCACATCATACTATTACCACCTACAACTACAGTAAAAACATACTGCTACTACTACTACTAAACTTCCAACCTAGTGCATCGTTTCGACCTTCCAAGTCATTTATTACGGTGATACACAGACAACAGGTGTGTTGCGAGGCCCCGTACAGGGGGTAGTGACAGGTGTCTGCGAGCCGTACAGGTGTTGTAGTGACAGGTGTGTTGCGAGGGCCCGTACCAGGTGTGTAGTGACAGGGTCTGCGAGGCGTTACAGGTGTATAGTGGACAGGTGTGTTGCGAGCCGTAAGGTGTGTAGTGACTGGTGTGTTGCGAGGCCGTACAGGTGGTAGTGACAGGTGTCTTGCGAGGCCATACAGGCGTTAGTGACAGGTGTTGCGATGAGGCCGTACAGTGTTGTCGGACAGGGTGGTGTATGTGGTAAAGCGAGAGGCTAAGAGTGCAGTGTTAGCCCCAACGAGTGTGGTGGGTCGGACCTAATGAGCGAAACGCGCAGTTCTCGTCACTTAACCCCGGCGCCAGCCCGCTTTTACCGCGCGGCCACGGGGTACGGCGCGGGCCACAGTGGTCCATAGAAGCTACCTCTCGGGGATTCACAGGAAGTTTAAATTACTCAATAAACTTTGGCCTAATCAAAAAAAGCTTTCTTAATTAGGTATATTGAATTGAAAGTATGTTAGGTTCGTACACTGATTTGAGTCATGTTCGACTACCTGGTGTCGTTTCGTAACTAGTAGTTCAAGTCCAACTCTGAGCTGAGGGTACGAAACGGACTATGGTTTCATATAGATCGAAACAACTTTTGGTAATAATGGACGAAGCAGTTTTGCGGTCGTTTTAAGAGACATCAACATTTTTCTTGGCCTACACTAGGTGCTTGTTGCAATGGAGATCAGTTTATTTTGCGCAACCCCCCCCCCACCCCCCCCAAATAAATTAATGAAACCGAACCTAACATATAGGTTTTAATGAAAACATAACCTAACCTTATAGGTTTTAAGAAACCTAACCTAACCTTATAGGTTTTAATGGAAACCTAACCCTAACTTATAGGTTGTAATGAAAACCTAACCTAAACTTAACACAAGGTTATACTTCTTTTTTTTTTTTTTTCTTCGCAAAATAAAGCTATCTCATAGAACAAGCACCGCTTATTAGGAAGCGCTTATGATCATTGTATCATAACCGCACTCAGGTCTGCATTCCCGTTCCCCACTAATTGGTTAACAAGTATAAAAAAAAGATACTTATACTATATCTACTTATATAAAACAAAAGATACAATATCCACCTTTATTTTTTTAACTAGTGGGGATGACTGGAGTGGGTAGATGGATTAAAGAGTGGAGGGTCTGGGGGGGAGTGGGTGTGTGTCGTGTTGGGTGTGGGTGGGTGTGGAGTGGGTGTGGGTGGGTGTGGGTGGGTGTGTGGTGGTTGCGTGTGTGTGTGTAGTGGTGTGTGTGGTGTTATCACAGGGTGGAAAAGATTTGCCACTTCCAGTTTAATGGTCTGTTTGTACAGGACATAGCAGCAAGATGAATGAAGAGCGAAACACAGCCAGACAGCAAGCACAGCTTGGCATGACGAGGCGATAAAACAGCCAGACAGGCAACGCGAGCCGCAGAAACAAGGCTTGTTTTGGTTTACTGGCAAGATGGCGGACAGTTGAACCAGTGCTGAGCAAAGGGCTTCCTGCATCATGTTATATAGATCAGTGGAATGGGACCATGGGGGACCATGTCATCAGTCATGGAGGCTGTGAACAGGGAGACAATGTACATATGCAGTTATCGCAAAACCGACAGAGCATTATACTGCCGTGGGCCCATAATTAACCCTTTTGAATCCCGTTAGAAAAATCTTTCCACAAATGAACTAACAGGGTAGGGTAACAATCACAATGCGGGGAATTAAATCTGATTCCCATTTTTGTGTTATTGACCTGGTGGAGCTCAAATCCATCCAGACTTTTCGAAGTCGCATCACCACAGGCGGGCACGTACCACTATGAACAAACTGATATACTGGTTGGCCAGCGGTTTTCTATGGCTATTTGAAAACATTACACTAAGCCTGTTGCCTTTGGAAATTATGAATTTTTTCAGGCACCTCAGACTTTGTAGAGGCAGTGTGGTTTAAACAGGCCTGACCGCACACGGAACCCTTGCAGATATGAAGTACACACAACCCTCGTTTTCCCGGACCTTCATTTCCCGGATATCGGATTTGCCGGTCAAAATCGAGAGGTCCGGGGGGACGAGTCAGAGTCACGGAACCAATGCCTGAGTCCAGTCCGTTAATCCGACAAAAGTGGTCCGCGCGGTCCTAAAAATACCTTTAAATTGTTCGTTTTGTTGCCTATATAAGGTATGAATGCTCTGTAAAGACAAAAAATGGAATACAAACTGTATTGGAAACTAGAAAAAAAAGACGAAAAAGCATTGAAATTTAATATCCTGACGTCTGGAGCATGGTCCGCTAGCGCAAAGCCTTCAAATTTGTTGCCCCAAAATCCTGGGGGGTACATTATCATACTGAAACAGATAAGCTTTAATCTCGTCAGCAAAACAGAGGTTGTGTTGTCTTCCTGCTGTGACGGTACTGAAGTACCGCTCTGTGATTAATTGATACATTTTTCTGTGATGTATTGTACTGCAACACACTACACCAATAAGGAACAGATTCGGAAAGGAAGTGACTATTAAAAACAGGGCCCTTAGCTCATTCAAATTGCAAATACAGGAAAACCTCATTTATCCGGCAACCCTCAGGGGGGGGAGCGCATGACGGATAATCATTTTGCCGTGTTTTTGAGAGTTATCTTATGGAAAGCACAAAATCCAATAAATTTTTTCTTATTTTTTTCTTACATCACAAGGAAATGGCCAAGGCGCACAACAAAAAATGGGTAAAACAAAGCACGCTTAGTTGCCAGTCCTATAAAGAAAGACAGTAAGAGGATAAATAATAAAAAAGAGGGATGAGCCAATTTAGTTCGGGAGGTGTCTGTTCTCTTCTTCTGAAAGATGTAAGTAAGGAAAGTGGAAAATAGAAACAGGAAGAGAGTTACCAGAGTTTACCAGTGAATGGTATGAAAGGGTTGCAACCCTGCCATGCTACCCGCCAATATTTGAACTAAATTTCTGCCGATTGTGAAACACCCTGTATAAGTACCCTCACTATAACTAATCATTTGGGGGAAGGGGGTGTTATATCTGAAAGTTCATTAATCATTATACAGGAGAACTCGTTAACCGGCATTCAAAACAACGGCAGCCTCAAAACAACGGCACTAATCGACCCAGGCTTTTTTTTTTTTTTTTTTTTTTTTTTTTTTCTACTGATAAACTCTGGACTCTCTTCCTGTTTCTATTTGTCCACTTTCCTATGACTTACATCTTTTCAAAAGAAGAGTAACAAGACACCTCCCGAACTAAATTGGCTCACCCACTTTTTATTTATTCTCTTACTGTCTTCTTTATAGGGACTGGCAACTAAGCGGGCTTTGTATTACCATTTTTGTGTGCCCTGGCCGGTTCCTTGTGATGAAAAAAAAAGAAAAAAAAAAAAAAAAAAAAAAAAAAAAGGATTTTGGGCGATTCCATAAGAGTAACTCTCAAAACAACGGCAAAATGAGTTATCCGGTATGCGCTCCCCCCCGTGGGTGCCGGATAAACGAGGTTCTCCTGTATCGTTCATTATAACGTATATCTCAACATTGAGGTAGGAAAAGTTCTTACGGCTATTAACCAGGGTAGAACAAGAAGTAACGGATTCAAGCTGGAAGGGCGTAGATTTAGAAAGGAAATAGGGAAAAACTGGTTCACAAATAGGGTGGTGAATGATTGGAATGGACTCAGTAGACAGGTAGTTAGTGCGGAGTCATTGGGTAGCTGTAAAGAAGGGCTGGATAGGTTCATGGATGGGGATGGAAGGTGGATGTAGGTAGTGTGTGCTGGTGTAAGAGCACATAATGTATCACCTAACCTATAAAACCTATCTATAAGAACCTTCTTAAAAGGGACATATGTTAAACCCTATGTTAAACCATAAGCGGTAACTCATGGCGTGGCGGGAGTTTTCGTCAGTGTGTCCTGAGCTGTGGCCACGCGAAGGTCATGGCTCATTGTTCCTCTTAGGATTAAACCCATCCAGTTACTACGGTGTTTCCCTTCCCCTACTGGAAAGAGACATTGGGAGGTCCTAGAAGAGGCCGGCACATCATGGTGGCAGCGGTATAAGAATCCAAGCTCTCCTACAGGAGAAAATATCAAGAAGCCGGCAGAGCGGAGCTGTTTTGCAACTCCCTGCTACTCCGCCACCTTGTTCCCGCACTTTTTGAAAGGTTTGCTTATGCCTAAAGTGTTAGTGTGGCTTAGAGTGAGCAGTGTTTCCAGTGTTGTCTTCTGCCTCGGTTAAGCTGTCTACGGACTGTAAGAGACGCCGACAGCAGTGACTTGGAAATGGCCATTTTAAGCTGAAGTTGTGTAACGTCGCTTCGCTTCTCTCCACGACTACATGGGATTATATCTTACGTTACGTCCTCTACACGTCTTCAAGTGGGTTATTCCTCTACGCTATCTTCCAAGTTGCTCCAGCAAGGGTGCAAAGCCAGGATTACCGGCATCCTGCAGGACGCCTCGTGGGATTGTCGTCTGCAGTGCGGAGTCTGGAGGAGTCTCACTCATCCTTCCAGGGGTTTCCCTCATCCCTGTGGGTTTTACAGTCCTTCACTGCCTGATAAGTTCTTTCTCTACTGTACGTGAGTACTCTTAAGCAGTTTAAGCTGTAGGAAGTGTTACAGGGACGAGTGAGTTTTTTTTATTTTTTTTATTTTGTGATTTGGGGAAGGAGAGCGCGTTTCGCGCCTACATGTAGTGACGTCAGAGAAATGCTGGCGTCTGATTCATTGGTTCAGTGACGTCACGGTTGTTGTGAGTGGCTAGAAAATACGTCACAGGTTTCCTGGTGTTTCATTGGGTCCGGCATCTCTGTTTTTCGCGCACTTTGAAGGCGTCGCGCCCTGATTGGTCTAGAGCTGGGCACAGCTGTCTCGAAGTGAGTGTTGCCAGTTTGTGTGTTGTCAGTAAGGTAATTTAGGCGCGATTCCACCGAGGCAACATTTTGGCAACATGTGGCTTGCTACATTGTCGCATATGCCAAGTGTGTTTCAACCAGTTTAACAGAAGGCAACATGTAGCATGCGACTGTGTGGTATGCGACAGGTGGCAATATGTTGCCGTAAACTTGACGCATGCGACAAGATTTAGCCTGTTGCCTAGTGTTGAACGCCTTCCCACCAGTTGCGGGAAGGATTCGATGTTGAAAGCTACAAGAAGAATTGGCCTCAAGAAAAAAACGTAGAATTTATAGAAGAATATAGAAAACTTGCGGTTCTATGGGATATAAGCTTGACAGATTACAAGAATAACCATGCTAAACTAGATGCACTGCGGGGATTAGCCGAGAAATTGTTCAGGTGAATAAACTTTATTGAATGCATTTTACTAGTGTCATTATTAACATGTTACAATCTCATTATTATTATTATAAATATACCGGTTGTTAATAGGGTTTTATTAGAGAGGTGTAACTGAAATGACAACAAATTATGAATGTGATAAACATCACTCGTTATGAATTTTTATCACCTCGTATCATAGACCCCTGAAAGTTGGTAGCGGTGACCGTAGAGTTGAGTGACTGTGACGGACGGACAGACAGACTGCCCTCTTATTATTATAGTACTGTTATTATTATTATTATTCGTATTACTGTTGTGGTAATAATTACGAGCGAGCGCGAAGCGCTCGCGAGTCCTCACTGGATACGTGATTTTTCTCACTTAAGCGGCCGACCCGACCGACCGTCACGCTTTTCAGGAGCTTATATCTTTGGAATCCCGCTTCTGATTGACAAGCGGTCTTCGCCATCTGATAGCCCCATTCAATCCCTATTGTGCTTGACATGTTTTGTCTTACGTGAGGGGTCAGCATGGCGCGTGCCGCGTGAGGGGTGTCAGACAACGTTATCTTGCTATAGCTGAGAAACGGCTGTACTGACTAAGTTGAAATTTGGTGTGTGGTTTGAGACTACACACCTAGCAATGTCACACAGGTCAAACTCCGGGTGACGTTTCTAGGGGCTCGCTCGTCCTTCGCCGATTAAGGCGTCTTACTGGTAGTGGTAATAGTAGTAGTAGTCAGTGGCGGCTCGTGGCATAGGGCTGCGGAGCTGCAGCACCCCCAGACACTCACTGCCAGGTGTATGATGTCTTTAGAGACAGCTGAATTGATACACTACTAACAAATATATCATAATAAAAAGTCATTATATATTATTTTCAATACGTTACTAAGTGAATTTTCATTAAAACCAGATCTAAATGAAAGTTATTTTCATATTTGCTGTACGATTCATGTCTGTGCTGCCGCCGCGCCACTTGTGAACGCCAAGAGCTGCAGCCGGCACAGCTTTTAGTCGCGTCCCCAGTGCGTGTAAACGGTGTGCATAGTGACGGCGAGGGCGGCGGCGAAATCAAGCGGTACTGACTTTATTTTCAAGTAATACTGTAATTCTACCATCAGCACCTCAGCCATCCCCTCTACTGCCAACACTACCACCCCCACCATCCCTTCTACCACCACCACTACTACCATGCCCTGAAATCCGTGAACAATCAACTACAACTCATACCTGAGATAGGTCAAATTTATGTATCCTACTGTTGTGTGAAGCTTGCAGTCCCCCCTTTTATTTTATCACGAGCCGCCACTGGTAGTAGTAGTCTATATACACTTACAGTAAACTTACCTTAACTACATCTCGTAGTGCTTCGATAATTGCTTGGCATACTTCCGGCACAGTCCTTGAAATAGTCGTTTCAGAAATTCTGAGGAGGTACTCGCATCATGAGAGATGTAATATAACTTTCTCCAGTAGCTAGGAAGCGCAATGTCACTAAAAGTCTGATTTTAGGTGGTACGGCTTCCCGGTAA
Organism: Chionoecetes opilio; assembly: GCA_016584305.1. Lineage (NCBI taxonomy): Eukaryota > Metazoa > Arthropoda > Malacostraca > Decapoda > Majidae > Chionoecetes > Chionoecetes opilio. The sequence continues at coordinate 221,636 of JACEEZ010017948.1, forward strand.
TTTGTGTCACTCTTCCTAGTCCTAGGACTCACTTTGTCGAGAAGGTAATTGAAATCATCCACACTCATCCTTGAAAAGTTCTTGAAAAGTGATTGGTCATCGGACAGTAATTTTTCAATAAAATAATTTTGAGCAATGTTACTGCATGCATAAAAAGTTCTCTCTTCCACCATCGGTGTTTTCCTTTAATTTTTTTTTTTTTTGCGACACAGCACTATAGTCTATCACTTAGCCTGGATTCCTGGGCCCATACTTATAAAGATTTAGATTCGTCCTAGGATTCGTCCTAACTGGCCAACAATAGGTCCTATAAAGCGCGAGTCTTTAGAGGATCCATTTGGATGGAAGAGGGAAGATATACTTAAACTCTCACTAATTCAATTTGGGGGGGAGACTTGGGCAAAATTAAAGCCAAAAGTTCAAATTTAATCCGAGGGTTTGGGTTACCTCTACCCCCCCCCACACAATAAGAACTCACTAAAACTTTGCCAAAAAAAGCACAGATTTTATTCCCTGACCCCTGTACTCACCAAAACGGGCTAATATGAAGTCTTTGAAATGCAGTCATGTACACTGAACACTCAGGGTCCGGGTACCATCTTCGGGGCAAGGCTGCGTTCAAAATCAGGCAACGTGCATGGGTGCCACGGGGGCCTCAAGGGACGTAGGCATACATTTATCCTAGGCAAGTTTCCCCCCGCTTACAGATTTTGTTTGGGAGGGGGACCCGCTACTGATTTCCAGCCCCCCCACAAAAAGGGGAAATGTAGAAAAAGGAAAAAGAAACCCTCTCCTTTTCCCCTCTCCCTTCTTGCCTCCTTAAATTTCATTTCCTCTGCTATAACTTCGGGCCTGCATAAAATAAAAAGGGTCATCAGCAAGTTATTCTTAAACAATAAAAAATACCCAAACAGAGAAAAAATTCCCCCGGCAGCGGGCTTTTCCCTTGGGTTAGAAATTTAAATTGTGAAGCTTTCAGTATGGGTTCAGAAAGGGGGGTGGGGGGGGGACCCCCCTGCCCTGGGGGGGTTGTCACTCGGGGGATTTGTAAAGTAAGGTCCTTCAGTGTTTAGGTGTTTTAATGTTTGGGGTATTTGGGCTGGCTGAAAAGTGGAGGGGCCAAAAGGATTGGAAGATGCTGCATTAAACTCTGACAATTCGAACTTGGGGTTTTGGATTATAAAAAAGTTGGAAATTTGTTAAAAAAATTTGAATTTTGGGTTTTAAACAGGTCAAATTACCGGGAATTTGAACCCATAGGGGTTTCCGAATTAAGGGGGTTTTAAACTGAAAAGTCCCCCTATGCAAAAAGGGGAAAAATGTTTAAACCCTTTAAATTATTTTCCCCGGGTGTCATTGACTTGCACAGTATCCAAAAATAAGTGAGAAAATAAAAAGAAGCAAGGGCGGAATTCTGGAAAATAAAGGAAATAATTTTAACAGCCCCGGGGCCCCAAGAGGGCTTTGGGAAAAAGATCATGTGGACCAACTTAATAAGCTTTTACTCAAGAGAAACCTGTACGCAAAAGAAAGAGATGGGTGGGCAAACGGGTTTTATTTTAGTTTTCCTTAAAAAAAAGGCATTTGACAAAGTTTCCCCCTGAGGCTATTTTTGGAAAATTTTAAAAATATAGGAGGAACCCACAGGGTGTTTCCAAAACCGGGATGGAAAGTTTTTCTGAGGGGAAAGGGAGAAAATGAAACAGTGGGAAAAGATTAAAAATTTTAAAGGGGAAAAAGGGAAATTTAGGGGGGTTTACCCCCAAGGATCAGTGTTGGCGCCAATAGGGGTTTCACGATTTAAATTTCAATGAAAATGACTGATGAAAAAAAAAAAAAAGGCCTTTTTACAGTTTTTGGGAAACCCCTACAAAATGATTTTGAACAAGATCTACAAATTTAAAGCAGAAGATGAGAAAGGAATTTAATGTGAATAAGTTGCCCATGTATGGAAATTGGAAAAAGCGGGATATAAATGGCCATATAAAAGGGGAAAATTGTAAAAAATTAAAAAGGTTTCTTTAAAGGAAAAATGACCGGGGGAAGGGGAAAAAGGCAGAATAACTTCCCAACCAAAAAAAACAATAAAAAAAAATATTTGGAGATAACAAAACAGGGGGTTAAAAGGGGTATTAGAGGGGAAATTTCCTTCCCAAACAAAAAAAATTTATGATGAAAAAGATAATTACTAAAAATTTGTTCCAAACCAAAAATTTTGGAAATTGCTCCCCATATGATGGTCCCCATTAAAAAAAAGGGCATGGGGAAAAATTTTGGAGGGGGATACGGGAAAATGGCAACAAAGATGGTACCAGAGCTAGAAGAACTCTCTTATGAGGAAAGGTTGAAGGAAATAAAGTTACCAACACTCGAGTAGAGAAGAGAAAAAGGAGACTTACGTAATAACAATTCTTAAGCTGATAACTAAGATGGAAGAAACAGACAATGAGAGACTACTGACTCAGAAACAAATAGAAGGTCGATACACAACACAAGAGGACATACAAAAAAACTAGGAAAAGGGAGATGCCTGAACAACATGAAGAAGTACAGCTTCCCTCATAGAAATGTAGAAGTTTGGAATGGACTAAACGAGGTGATATCGGCACATAATGTGCACCAGTTGAAAGAAAGACTGGATAAATGTAGATACGGAGACGGGACCACACGAGTGTAGCTCAGGCCCTGTACAACACAACTAGGTAAATACACACAGTGACACACGCACACACGTTCTATCCTGTTTTCCCATACAAACGAAAACAATGCATGTCAATTTGTTCCCACAGCTCTTCATGATACATAGTGATTGATTGGTTGTTTTCTTATAAATAGTGTTATTCCTCTCTTATAATCTATAGGTCTATTTAGCTGTCATGAGTTTGGGCCTTATGCTTTTGTCTTTTTAATGTTATTTCTACAATACCCTCCCGAGTTTCACGCTATCCGAGTTTCGCGATCCTCGAGTTTCGCGCAGAGTCGTAATTTCTTACCATCCCAACTCTCGCCCATTATCTCCCCGAGTTTTGCGCTGCTTCGTACACGTATGGGACACATCTTACTACCGTTGGCGTCACGTGCGCTGCCTTAGACCAAGGTTGCCAAGTGGCCGATTTTTCAACCAAATTCTGGAAATTTGGCCGTAAACATTTTTGTTTGGCCGTAAAAAATTGGAACCTTATGGCCAAACCATTTGGCCGAATTCTGGTCGAAATTCGTAAGAGATACAATAACGTTTACAATTTGCAAACTGACCTCTATCTCACCTGCGTAGCTGCAATGAAAATATTTTTGAAGAGCAATATATATAAATACAGGAGAACCTCATTTAACCGGCATTCAAAACAACGGCACTAATCGACCCATTTATTTATTTATTTATTTTCTTCTTTTTTTCCGGGCCTCCAGCAGGGAGGACCACGGGCTAGCTTGAGCCCGTCAGAGAGATCCTGTGAAAAAAGAGAGGAGTGTGTTCGTGCTGCTGGCGTGCGACACGAGGACTGGCTTGTCCATCCTGACGAGGAGTGCGGGGTAGAAAGGGGCACTCAGCAGGATAACCCAGGCATTAATTAGGTAGTATAATTATTTCAAAAACTGAGAAAATCGGCAGAAATTTAGTTCAAATTTGGCGGGGTACGCAGGGTTGGCAACCCTTTCATCCCATTCACTGGTAAACTCTGGAACTCTCTTCCTGTTTCTATTTTTCCACTTTCCTATGACTTACATCTTTTCAGAAGAAGAGAAACAAGACACCTCCCGAACTAAATTGGCTCACCCCTCTTTTTTATTATTATCCTCTTACTGTCTTCTTTATAGGGACTGGCAACTAAGCGGGCTTTGTGTTACCCATTTTTGTTGTGCCCTTGGCCATTTCCTTGTGATGTAAGAAAAAAAAGAAGAAAAAATTTATTGGGATTTTGGGCGATTCCATAAGAGTAACTCTCAAAACAACGGCAAAATGAGTTATCCGGCATGCGCTCCCCCCCCGAGGGTGCCGGATAAACGAGGTTTTCCTGTATTGCAATTGACATGAGCTAAAGGGCCTGTTTTTAATAGTCAAATTCCTTCCGAATCTGTTCCTTGTTGGTGTAGTGTGTTGCAGTACAAGACATCAACAGAAAAATGTATCATTAATCACACGGTACTTCAGTAACCGTCACAAGCAGGAAGACACACCACCTGCTGTTGTTGCTGAAAGAGATAAANAACGTATTAAAGATTAAAAACAAAGGGAAAGGTATTTATGGGTCCACAAGGATCAGTGTTGGCGCATAATGTTCACGATTTATGTAAATGACATACGTGAAATAAAAGCTGTAAGATTGAAACACTACAAATGATAAACAGATCTACATGAAGAGAATGAAAAGGAATTAATGTGAATAAGTTGTCATGTGGGTTGAAAAAGGGGAGATATAAATGCCATATAAAAGGGGGGAATGAAAAAAATTAAACAAGGTCATGAAAAAGGACCTGGAGTGATAATGCAGAAACTTCAACAGAAAACTAATAAATTTTGGAGATACATACAGGATGTTAAAGAATATTAGAGTGGCATTTCATTACATGGACAACAAAAATATGATGAGAAAGATAATTACTACAATGATCCGACCAAAAGGGGAAATGCGCCATATTTTATGGTCCCCATATAAAAGAAGCATGTGAAAAATTTTGGAGAGGATACAGAGAATGGAAACAAAGATGGTACCAAGCTAGAAGAACTCTCTTATGAGGAAAGGTTGAAGGAAATAAAGTTACCACACTCGAGTAGAGAAGAAAAAAAGGAGACTTACGTAATAACAATTCTTAAGCTGATAACTAAGATGGAAGGAAACAGACAATGAGGACTACTGACTCAGAAACAAATAGAAGGTCGATACACAACACAAGAGGACATACAAAAAAACTAGGAAAGGGAGATGCCTGAACAACATGAAGAAGTACAGCTTCCCTCATAGAATGTAGAAGTTTGGAAATGGACTAAACGAGGTGATATCGGCACATAATGTTGCACCAGTTGAAAGAAAGACTGGATAAATGTAGATACGGAGACGGAGACCCCACACGAGTGTAGCTCAGGCCTGTACAACACAACTGGGTAAATACACACAGTGACACAGCACACACGTTCTATCCTGTTTTCCCATACAAACGAAAACAATGCATGTCAATTTGTTCCCACAGCTCTTCATGATCATATGATTAATTTGGGTTTTTTTCTTATAAATAGTGTTATTCCTCTCTTATAATCTATAGGTCTATTTAGCTGTCATGAGTTTGGGCCTTATGCTTTTGTCTTTTTTAATGTTTTTCTACAATACCCTCCCGAGTTTTCACGCTATCCAGTTTCGCGATCCTCGAGTTTCGCGCAGAGGTCGTAATTTCTTACCATCCCAACTCTCGCCCATTATCTCCCCGAGTTTTGCGCTGCTTCGTAACGTAGGGACACATCTTACTACCGTTGGCGTCACGGCGCTGCCTTAGACCAAGGTTTGCCAAGTGGCCTTTTTTTCAACCAAATTCTGGAAATTTGGCCGTAAACATTTTTGTTTGGCCGTAAAAATTGGAACCTTATGGCCAAACCATTTGGCCGAATTCTGGTCGAAATTCGTAAGAAAATACAATAACGTTTACAATTTGCAAACTGACCTCTATCTCACCTGCGTAGCTGCAATGAAATATTTTTGAAGAGCAATATATATAAATACGGAGAACCTCATTTAACCGGCATTCAAAACAACGGCACTAATCGACCCATTTTTTTTTTTTTTTTTTTTTTTTTTTTCCGGGCCTCCAGCAGAGGACCACGGGCTAGCTTGACCCCGTCAGGGGAATCCTGTGAAAAAAGAGAGGAGGGGTGTTCGTGCTGCTGGCGTGCGACACGAGGACTGGTTTGTCCATCCTAAACGAGGAGTGGGGGGGTAGAAAGGGGCACTCAGCAGGATAACCCAGGAAATTAATTAGGTAGTATAATTATTTCAAAAACTGAGAAATCGGCAGAAATTTAGTTCAAATTTGGCGGGGTACGCGGGGTTGGCAACCCTTTCATCCCATTCACTGGTAACCCCGGAACTCTCTTCCTGTTTCTATTTTTCCACTTTCCTATGACTTACATCTTTTCAGAAAAAAAGAACCCAAAACACCTCCCGAAAATAAATTGGCTCACCCCCTCTTTTTTATTATTATTCCCCTTACTGTCTTCTTTATGGGACTGGCAACTAAACGGGCTTTGTGTTACCCATTTTTGTTGTGCCCTTGGCCATTTCCTTGTGATGTAAAAAAAAGAAGAAAAAATTTATTGGGATTTTGGGCGATTCCATAAGAGTAACTCTCAAACAAACGGCAAAATGAGTTTATCCGGCATGCGCTCCCCCCCCGAGGGTGCCGGATAAGAGGTTTTCCTGTATTGCAATTGACTGAGCTAAAAGGGGCCCGTTTTTTAATAGTCAAATTCCTTCCGAAACTGTTCCTTGTTGGTGTAGTGTGTTGGGAGTACAAGACATCAACAGAAAAATGTATCATTAATCACACGGTACTTCAGTAACCGTCACAAGCAGGAAGACACACCACCTGCTGTTGTTGCTGAAAGAGATAAAGATGATCTGTTTCAGTATGATAATGTAGCCCCCGAGGATTTGGGCAACAAATTTGAAGGCTTTGCGCTAGCGGACCATGCTCCAGAGTAAGGATATTAAATGTCAATGATTTTTCGTCTTTTTTTTTCTAGAGTTTCCAATACAGTTTGTATCCCATTTTTTTGTCTTTACAGGAGCATTCATACCTTATATAGCAACAAAACGAACAATTTAAAGGTATTTTTAGGACCGCCGGACAACTTTGTCGATTAACGGACTGGACCAGGCATTTGTCCGGGACTCTGACTCTGTCCCCCCGGACCTCGGATTTTGACCGGCAAATCCGATATCCGGGAAATGAAGGTCCGGGAAAACGAGGGTTGTGTGTACTTCATATCTGCAAGGGTTCCGTGTGTCGGTCAGGCCTGTTTAAACCACACTGCCTCTACAAAGTCTGAGGTGCCTGAAAAATTCATAAGTCCAAAGGCAAAGGCTTATGTAATGGTTCAAATAGCCTAGAAAACCGCTGGCCAACCAGTATATCAGTTTGGTCTAGTGGTACCGTGCCCGCCTGTGGTGATGCGACTTCGAAGGCGGGATGGATTTGAGCTCCACCATGGTCAATACATAAAAATGGGAAATCAGATTTATTCCCCGCTTTTGATTTTACTACCCTGTTTGTTCATTTTGGAAAGATTTTTTTTAAAGGGGTTAAAAAAGGGGGAATTTGGGGCCCCCGGCAGTATAGCTCCACACACCCCCCAAAACCCCCACACCCACCCCCACCCACCCCACCCCACACACCCAGACAACCCCACCCCACCCACTCCCCACCCAGCCCTCCCACTCTTAATCCATCTACCCACTCCAGTCATCCACCTACTAGTTAAAAAAAAATAAAGGTGGATATGGTATACTTTTTTTTTTATAAGTAGATATAAGGTATAAGTTATTTTTTTTATACTTGTTAACAATTAGTGGGAACGGAAGCAGACCTGAGTGCGGTTTATGATACAAATGATCATAGCGCTTCCTAATAGCGTGCTTGTTCTAATGGAGATAGCTTTATTTTGCGAAGAAAAAAAAAAAAAAAAGTATCCTTGTGGTTAAAGTTAGGTTAGGTTTCATTAAAACCTATAGGTTAAGTAGGTTTCTTAAAACCTATAAGGTTAGTTGGGTTTTCTTTAAAAACCCCTATAGGTTAGTTGGGTTTTTCTTTAAAAACCTAAAAGGTTGGGTTGGGTTTTCTTTAAAACCTAAAAGGTTAGGTTGGGTTTTCTTTAAAACCTATAAGGTTAGGTTGGGTTTCATTAAATTTTTGGGGGGGGGGGGGGGGGGGGGTTTGCGCAAAATAAAACTATCTCCATTGCAAAAGCACCTATTGTAGGCCAAGAAAAAATATTTTGATGTCTTTTAAAAAACGCGAAAAAACCTCGCCCATTATTCCAAAAAGTTGTTTCGTAGTCTATATAAAAACCATAGTCGTTTCTACACTCGCTCAGAGTTGAACTTGACTCTAGTTATAAAAACGAAAACCAGGTAGTAAAAAATACTAAAAATCAGTTACAAACTAATACTTTCAATTCAATATCCCTAATTAAGAAGGTTTTTTGATTAGGCCAAAAGGTTTTTATTCATTTAAATTCCTGTAATCCCGAGAGTGCTTCTATGGACCAGTGGCCCGCGCCGTACCCGTGGCCGCGGCGGTACGGGGCTGGCGCCGTTATAGTGGACGAGAACTGCGCGTTCGCTCATTGGTCGACACACCACACTCGGGGGGCTAACAAATGCAAATCTTAGCCTCTCGCTTTACCACATACACCACACCTGTCCCCTACACACCTGTACGACCTCGCAACACCTGTCACTACACCCTGTATGGCCTCGCAAGACACCTGTCACTACACACCTGTACGCCTCGCAACACCTGTCACTACACACCTGTACGGCCCCGCAAAAACACCCGTCACTATACACCTGTAGCCTCGCAAGACACCTGTCACTACCCCACCTGTCACTACACACCTGTACGGCCTCGCAAGACACCTGTCACTACACACCTGTACGGCTCGCAACACACCTGTTGTCTGTGTATCACCGTAAATAAATGACTTGGAAGGTTCGACGATGCACTAGGTTGGAAGTTTAGTAGTAGGGTAGGTGTTAATAGTAGTTGTAGGTGGTAATGTATAGTAGGTGGTAATAGTAGTAGTAGTAGGTGGTAATAAGGCTATCACATGCCGCAGCCAACCCCAGCCACTGCCTGGCCGGCCATGTATTTGTTTTGGTTATGACAAGATGGCGGCTGGTGACTTCAGTATCTCGGCTACAGCTAGCCCAGATCCGCGATCCATGTTATATAGATCAGTGGTCCCATCCCATGATGATATAAAAAAAAAATTAAAAATTAATACTACGGCAGTGCGAAGCAGAGCGGGGTTTGTGGGCGGGTCAGGCACCCCCCACACCTGTAAACAATCATTTATTTCCACCAAAAACTATTCCCGTTTCAATTCAATACACTTCAGGAAAACAAAGTTTCGGTCTCAAAATCACGGGATGCCCTAAACCGAAAATTTACCCAATCATTTTGTAACACCAGTTATGAGTTGCTATGTCACCTCATTCATTCAACTTCATCCATATTAAACCGACGGTCGGTCTTCATGGTCAAGTTTTACCTACTAAAAGATACGCCTTAGAAATTCATTAAAGAGAGACAGATACATTTGAGTTCGTATTGGACTCGCATGTTCGACTCCTGAATAATACAAGGACAAGAAAATAGAGAACGTGCAAAGCAACACATCAGCATAAAAAATAAATGGTAGGTTTGAGAAGTCAAGGTCGTCATTATTCTATCAATCACATTAATAAGGACAAGTATAAATGAATTACAAATGACATGTAGAATAACTCAATAATAACATCGGTATCAAATTCGGTAAAACTGCAATTTTGTACAATACTCCTATTGACCAAAACTCTCCTAACATAACTGAGGGAGATTACCCCCTCCAGACCCCCCTAGTTCACTATCCTGACCTGGGCATGAATTACGTAACCTAATCTCACTCTGGGGTTTAGCCCCCTAGACCCCCTTGTGATATTTTTTTATTTCCGACGACTGTATTAGGGGTTAGAAATACGGCAAATGATCAAATCTACAAGTTGAGAACGATTATAACTACGTGCCTTGTAATGCATTAAACTGCAGCAAAACCTCAAATTTTATTAAGATGGCTTTAACAATGGGTATATTTTTACTCTAGGACCAGAATTCTCTACACAATTGGGAGTATGGTTTCTGTTTACCTTAATGAATTCTAAGAAACTCTGGACCGTGAAACTCTGAGTTTCCATCGTATATCACTACTTTCGGAGGAATGTTTTTAGCAGGAAGGAAAGTAAGGAGGAGAAGGAGGAACATCAGATGCCTTTGAGATAGGTGTGGGGGTGCATCAAGGCTCAGTTCTCAGTCCTCTGTTGTTTGTGGTAGTGATGGAAGAGGCCACTAAGGTATGCAGAACAGGAGCTCCATGGGAGCTACTATATGCAGATGATTTAGTCCTGACAGCTGAGACAAAAGGAGAAAGTTGAGAGGAGATTTATGATTGGAAGCAAGCAATGGAGAGAAGAGGTCTGAAGGTGAATATATCTAAGACGAAGATGTTGGTAACAGGCAAGAAAATATAGCAAAATATACAAGTGGGAAGGTTTCCCTGTGGACTATGCGGTTGTGGAGTAGGAATAAACTCTATTCGATGCAAGGAATGTGACAAGTGGTGCCATAAAAGGTGTTCGGGACTAGGAAACCTGAATGGGGTGGTAGATTTCTGCTGTCCAGTGTGCAGAGGTGGCGTCTGCCCGTCGAATCACTCCTGGGATCAACCTGCGAAGGGTTCTTCGTGTGGGCTCGTGGAACGTTCTGAGCCTCTCAGACGATCATCGACTATCTCTCCTATCGGGCGAGCTCAGTAGGCTGAGGGTGATATAGTGGGACTCTCTGAGACGGGGAACCCTGGCAGTGGCGAGACTAGCAGTGGGGGTTACACTACTACTGGTCTGGCATGAGCAATGGTCACCGTGAACAGGGTAGCTTAGGCATCTCCAGCAAACTGCAGCCGTCGTTGTTGAGGTTACTCCGGTTGATGAGCGTATAATCGGGTGAGGATAAAAACACACTCTGGGTTTCATTCTCTTGTTGCAGTGTACGCTCCTACCGAGGTGCGTAAAACTGGAACGAAGGAGATGTTCTACCCCAAACTCGACTCTGTATTAGACCAGTGCCCCCCTCGGGACACACTCATTGTCTTGGGGACTTCAATGCTACTACTGGCACTGTGAGAGATGGCTACGAGTTATGTATTGGTCCCCATGGCTCCGGTACCAGAAACACCAACAGTTCTCTGCTTCTGAACTTTGCAAGGTCCAGAAGGTTGAGAATTGCAGGTTCTTGGTATCAGAGACCAGAGCTGTACCGCTTGACATGGTATAGTAATGCCGGAGGGGTAGCTAAGGAGATCGACCACGTCCTCGTTAGTACTCGTTGGAGGATACCCCAGAACTGCAGGGTTTACCGGAGTGCTGAGTTCTTTGGAACAGATCACAGACTTGTTGTTGCCACACTTAAGCTTCATGTCAAGTCCAGAAGAATCTCAAGAGGTAACCATACTGTGTTTCATCTTGAGAAACTGAAGGACTTGACATGTGCTCATGAGTATGCGGTGGCAGTCTCAAATCGATTTGATGTGCTCGGTGCCCTCGGGGACCCTGTAGAACTGTGGGATACCTTCAAACGTGAAACTCTACAGGCTGCCAAGGTGTGTATTGGGGAGCGCCCGAGGTCAAGGCGTGGTTTTGTCTCGATGGAGACGCTGGAGAAAATTGAGGAGAGTCGCGCTGCCAGGCTGGCTGGGAACCAGGACCAGCACAGGGCTCTGTCACGCCGGACTATAACCCTCCTGGGGAGAGACAAGGAAAGGTATGGCAGGAGTCTTGCTGAGGATGTCGAGGGTCATTTGAACTCTAATGACCTCCGACCCGCCTACCGAGCCCTGAAGAAGCTCCGTTCCAAGTCTCCATCTCGGGCGAGTGCTATTCGAACAGCAGATGGGCGCCTCGTGTCGGACATGGATGGGCAGATGGCTCGTTGGGCAGTTGTTCACGGTGGACCCTCCAACTGAGCAGCTTCACACCACTGGGTTACAGGCAGTGGATGCCGATCCTCCCATTGACGAAACCGCACCCTCTCTTGACGAAGTCAGAGAGGCTGTAGCAAAGTTGAGGGGTGGAAAGGCAGCTGGTGTTTGTAATATCAGTGCGAAGCTCCTCAAAGCTGGGGGTGAGGCCATGATCCGCGGGTTGCATGCTGTCCTGACTGCCATGTGGCAATCAGGTACCATTCCTCCTGACTGGAAAAGGGGGCTGGTCGTCCCTATCTGGAAAGGGAAAGGGGACCGTCAGGACTGCAACAATTATCGCGGTATTACACTGCTCAGCGTGCCAGGCAAGGTGCTTGCCCATTTATTGCTGACACGGATTCGCAGTCATCTGCTGAAGCATCAGAGACCTCAGCAGTCTGGGTTCACACCTGGTAAGTCAACAACGGACTGTATCCTAGCGCTTCGTGTCCTGGTGGAACGCCGACATGAGTTTCGACAGGGGATGCTTGCAGCCTATGTTGATCTCAAGAAGGCGTTTGACTCAGTGCATCACGAGTCACTCTGGGATCTTCTGCGACTTCGCGGGATTCCTGCAAGGACTATTAGTTTGATAACTGGTCTGTATTTTGGGACTGAGAGTGCTGTGAAGTGTGGGGCAGATGTATCCAGCTTCTTTCCTGTGAATACAGGAGTGAGGCAAGGGTGCGTCCTTGCCCCATCACTTTTCAACGCTTGTATGGACTGGGTATTGGACAAGGTTGTAGATCAAAGTGATTGTGGAGCATCCGTCCGGCACCCAAGATCACTGATCTTGTTTTTGCCGATGATGCAGTAATCTTTGCTGAGTCGCTGGAGGTCCTGGTGATGGCTCTCGAGGCGCTGCACGAGGAGGCAAAGCCTTTGGGACTTGAGGTCTCCTGGCTTAAGACCAAGGTCCAGGTGTTTGGAGACTTACTAGATGAAGCAGTACAGTCTGTTCATGCGTGCGGCGAGGACATTGAGATCTTGGAAAGTTTTACATACCTTGGTAGCGCAGTCCATAATGACGGTGGTCACGTCAAGAGTCTTACGGCGATTGGCATAGCCCACGGTGTTTGGACCTCGCTCAGCGGAGTATTTGGCGTTGTTGGTACCTGTGCAGGAGGACAAAGATCCGGATCTTCAAGTCGCTTGTGATCCCTGTCTTACTCTATGTGTGAGACATGGACACTAATAGTGACTTGAAAAGACGAATCAATGCCTTTGGTAATAAGTGTGTTCGCAGAATCATGGGTTATCGCTGGGATGATTACGTGTCAAATCAGCGATTGCACCGTGAGACTGAATCGAGGCCTTTTACCTGCATAGTCCGTTCAGCGCCAACTTCGGCTATATGGGATGTGGCACGCTCCTGAACCGACTTCCCACCCGTTTGTATCTGTAAAGAAATCCGCGTGGAAGAGCCAAGGGGGCGCCAACGACGGCTCGTGGCTTGGGCAAAGTTGATTTTCTTGTCGAGAGCGGGCTTAGTGTGGGAAGGAGCCGCATGGGAACTCGCGCGTGGTGACCCCCGGGAGTGGCGTCGTAGGGTGGGCGAGGCGAGGCGACGCGCCCCCCGGCGTATGCCATGGGCGGATCCAGGGGGGGTGACAGGGGTGACTAGTCACCCCCCTATTTTTGGAATAGCAATGTTTTAACACAGAGGAAATTGTTTTTTTTGGTCTTTCAGATACACCAAGAAGAGTTCGAAACGTCATCAAAAACCATGTCCTTGCTTTTGGTCAGTCTCTAGCAGCCACAAACAAGGCCATGGCTTGCAATGATTCCATCGTGCCTTCTTATCTAGACGTTATAGATTGGTATCTGGTATGCAACGTATGGGCGGGGGGAGCTGGATTTATATATTATCAATTTATTTCAAAGTTGAGCGTACGTTTAAAAAATGGACAACCCAAGGAAGAAAACACGTCGCCAAGGAACCCTGGACGCTTTCATTAAAAAGCCTAGTTCCAGTGAAGGTACGACAACGTCTGAAGCTCCTGAGGCGATTGATATGGTCACGGAGCCAACGGCAGAACACACAGAACCGATAGCTCCAAGAGAACTTCAAGCTCAGCATGGTGCTGTTGCGAATTCTGTTTCTTCTGATGGTACAGCGACAGTCGTCGCTGTGGCATCCTCGACAGTTGAAGTGAGCATCTAATCTCTGGACCGAAGAATGCTCGGTACACCAGTAAAACAGTTCAGACTGAGTTGATGTAGCTGCCGACTTGTTCCGTGACTACTTTCGAAAATGCCTTGAAAAACACCCTCACTTTGCAATCATCGCGGATGAAACAACATCACAAGGCCGTGAGGTTTTGTCAGTATGCATTCGCCTACTCGACTTCCTTGCTGATCCATCCAAACCAAAAAAGCGTGAAGTGCTGATAGACATATGCGACTTTGAACGTGCGACTGGACAGGCTATTGCCAAGGCAATTCAAAAAAGCCTTGCGAGAAATAAGATCAGCATTGCTGATTGTAAAGGCTGATTCACACTGGCGTTTTCTCGTCATTTTTATCTGACGAGAAGTCGGTCTCTTGCGGGCTAGTGCGGAGATTACGTTCACACACGCAATTCGTTTCGGGAGACAAATCTTCTTCTTCTTCTTCTTCTTGTGACCTTTTCTGCTTAATATCGTCAAAGACATTCTACGTTGTAGTGTCTTTGGTATCGCTTTGTAGGTCGTCTGTCAAGCTCGTGCTGACGACCAGAGTCGTCCCTGACTTCCCGTGCCTGGTCAGGGGTCACGTCGCACTACAGGGGCTAGGGGCTAGTGGCTGGCTTGTGTGTATTTGGCACGCGAAAGATAAGTTTTCGCGCACTTTATTATGAAGTAGTATTGATAGTTTCATTTTTTCCTTGATATCATCTACTAAATCAAACCCCACGTCTAACCTAACATAATCTAATTTAAACTAACAACCGTTTATGGCTAGCTAAAATGGAAAATTTTCGGTATTATATGTATCGTCATTGGCATGGGAAATTGGGATTCAAATTAAGGATGAAAAGATCTGCACGATGATGTAAGTTAAATTTGTTAGTTTTTAGTGCCCAATACCGAATTATACCAATAATTGGGGTAATTTGGGAGAGGGTGGTGCTGGCTTCTGCGTTTATTTGAATTTGGCGCGCGAAATTCTCGTCAAGTCGGTAGATAAAGACCGAGCGATCGGTGTGTGATTTTTTTTGAAAACTTATTGCGATCATGACACCAGCCCCAGACCCAGACCCCTTCTCGTCAGATAAAAATGACGAGAAAACGCCAGTGTGAATCAGCCTTAAGAGTCAGGCATACGACACAACTGCGTCAATGAGCTCCGACAAGAAGGGTGTTCAAGCTGAAATTTCCAAGCTTGCGCCGGATGCGGATTATCAAGGTTGTTGTCTGCATGGTCTCAATCTTGTTATCTGCCATGCTTGCAAAATCCCATCCATTGTAAATATGATGGATAATTGCCGAGAGTTGTTCAGCTTTTTTGACTATTCACCGAAGCGACAGAGGTTTTTGGAGGTCATTATCCATGCCCTGTCTCCAGACGCAAAGAAGGTCAAGCTAAAAAAACCTGTGCAAGACGAGATGGATCGAAAGGCATACCGCCTTCGAAACAATCTTAGAGCTGAACGAATACATTGTCGTCACTCTCGATGAAATATGTCAACCCACAAGCCACAACTGATGAGAGATTCTATCCGCACAATGAATAATGGAGCTGGGACACAAATACCAGGACTGCAGCCAATGATCTACGGCCTACGATGGCGAGCTTTGGTCATATTGTCACTTCGTGGTGTGCAAAGGACTGCTGGAACCTATGCGACCACTGGTTACATCGCTACAAGGTAGACTGATGGAGGTGTACTTTGGGTTTCAGAAGATCTAAGAGGTAAACCTTTCGTATGTGGACATCCGAAAAGGGATCGACGAGTGGTTTCAGCATATGTACGTGGAAGTACTAGCTCTAGCTGAAAAAGTTGGGTCTACTGAGCAACGGCCAAGAGTATGCGCTCGACAAACAACGAAACAACTGCCCATCTGAGTCCGTAGCCGAATATTGGAAGAGGACTGTAGCGATACCATTCCTTGACGTGATATGTAGTGAGATGAAATCTCGGTTCAGTCAGGATGAAAGGGCGCATTATGAGCTTTGTGCTCTCATTCCTGAGGTAATCGTGAAACAGAGCACTGCCGAAGTGAAGGAGCTGGGTCAATGCCTTCTGGTGAAGTGGAACCACGTCATGCCGCTCCCATCAGCCTTTCAAAGTGAGCTGCAGAGGTGGATGAATTACTGGAACCGGCAGTTGCCTATCTCCGCAAGCTCAGTAACCAGCCTTTTGACCTTCCATGCTGACGCCACCTTCTTTCCCAACCTACGAGAACTACTGAAGATTCTAGCTGTGCTGCCACTGGGAAGCGTGGAGGCAGAGAGGTCGTTCTCGTGTTTAAGGCGTATCCACAACTGGCTCCGAAATACGATGGCAACGGAGAAGCTGAGCTACTTGGCAGTAATCGCTATGCACGGACACGACGTACCAATCTCAAAGGCGTCTGCAACAAATCTGCAAACGATACATGGATCTACATCCTTGTCGAATGATGGCATCGTCGTTGTTTGATGGCCGTGATGGTGATTAATTCTATCACAAAATGCCGGCGCAGTCACATTTTCATTTTGATACTGTCAGTGCCCACTTTATGTCTGTTCTGATCAGTCAGTAATATGTAATTGGCAGCGATTACGATAGTCGGAATAATCTTCATCAATACGGGTCACTGTTTGGTCAATCTATTTTTTTGCTCACTGATCTGCCTACATTTTCGATATGAATTCATTGTCAAACAAANTGAGAGACATGAACACCGGAACGCACTTCCGTCCTCCCTCCTATTGGCAAGGGGCATAGAGATACGAGGAGACGCGTTACAGGGGCTCCTACTCACGACACCTTCAGAGTGCGTTGTACTCCACCAGGAGGTGTGAGAGTACTTTGTCACGTCATTAACTGTTCCCGGCTCTGTCTATTAGACATTAGTTTCATTGGCCGTTACTTAACGAACAGCGTGACATTATTAATGTATAAACCTTCACAGTGTACAGATATGTATATATATCTATTGTAATTATTCTCTGGTACTTACTGATTAACAAGCCTTTATAAAACAACCGCTGGACCACTTTTATTCAATTACCATCTGAAGTGTCTGGCTAGGACGGTATACGCCTACCCATCAACTCTACAATTCTGAGGCAATCAACCCCTACTGTGTCACCAACAGTTGTAAGTATTCTTACTTGGGTTGACCCCAGTTACCTGTAACATCACACAGATAAGGGTAACATAAATGCTGGCAAGCGGTGGGATATCTTAATAGCTGTGACATCCGTTACCCGTAACATAAAGGTTACTTAAAAGGCTAACATAAATGATGAACAGCTTGGGATACGAACAACCAATAGTATACAGTACCGTAAAATAATGAATAATTAATACACATGAAGAGGTGGAATATACCATGAGCAAGTGAACAAGTAAACAAAGGAAGCTTGGGAGAGAGACAAGCGAGAGGATAAGGGAGTGAGAAGATTGCTCAATCATGCTGTGTCAAAAACTGACCTCGCAGAAGGGAGTCAGCACTTACTCACTGCTCACTGCTCCATCCACCACAAATTCTGTATATAGACAGGAGGACAAGATTCTCTTGCATTAATTGCTCAGGGACTACAGATTTTTTTCAAGAGGACAAGAACGAGGACGAGGACGCGTGGAATAACAGGTTATCAAGAGGACGAGGACAAGATGTAAAAGTTTTTATCATGGCACAGACGGGAGGATAAGATTTGAATTTTTATAATGAAGACAAGACGAGAGGTACAACTAGCCGATTCTTTAATTTCCAATACTTCCAATTCAGCAAACTCCTTGTCAACAGCCAGCCAGCCTCACAGCCAGCAGCCAGCAGCCAGCGCGGCCAGCCTGTCTAGTCAGCATTCTTCTCATCTGTAACAACGCCCTTGGAGGAACCCCTTCTGATTCAGCAGTACGGAAGGACTCGCCTGTGCTGACTCTTAACACAATGTTAGTGAGTATACAACATCTAGCTGACCTTACAAGAGACATACTTTAAAAACTCCACTCATTTACATAAATAACACTTAGTGGTGAGTTATGTATTTTCACATTTGTTTTTGCTTAAATAGCCATCTTCTTCTATAATAATATAAGCGAAAGTGTGTCTGTCTGTGTGTGTGTGTGTGTGTGTGTGTGGTATAGGTTCCGCCCCCCGTGGCGCAAACACCTCATATGGCACATTTTTGGAATCAGGTTGACCAGGGGAAGGTCATAAGCCCACTTATGAGATGATCCGATCACTTTTTTTTTATTTATTTTTAGCAGCCTATTAGCGAGAATTGTGAAAACAAAAGTGGGTTGCGAGAATTGAGGAAGCCTTGATGTAGGGTGATGGGTAATGGGTGAGTGAATGGGTGGGGTGATGGGTAATGGGTGTGGGGTGATGGGTAATGGGTGTGGGGTGATGGGTGAGAGAATGGGTGGGGGATGATGGGTTGGGGATGATGGGTGATGGGTGAGGGAATAGGTGGGGGGTGATGGGTAATGGGTGAGTGAATGGGTGGGGGGTGATGGGTAATGAGTGAGTGAATGGGTGAGGGGTGATGGGTAATGGGTGAGTGAATGGGTGGGGGGAATACATACATTTCTAAATCCATGATTTCAGGAAATTTAGAAGAGGCTATCTAGAGAGTCCATGTTTGGTGGGCCGAAGGCCCACCAATAGCCCTCCGCAGGAGCTAGCCAAAAAGTCCACCCGGAGGGCGGCTTTGCGGCTAGTGTAACATATATATATTCAATTCTCCTTCTTGAATTGCCTTAAAAGCCAGGAGATGGGAAATAATAGTTAACTTAATTAAAGTTTTACTTATGAATTTATTGACTCCTAAGCAAAAGTTAGAATGTGAGTGAATTATTTGCTAGTATGTATAAGCATAGCAGATGTACTCCTAGTCTCTGAGGAAGCAGGAAATGACAGTACAGGGAAGTTAACCTTTTTTTTTGAGGATTTAACTCTTGAATTGAGGGATAACTGTAATCACCTCCGAATACCTCCGTTTGTAACATAAAATAACCTTACTGCACCTCAGATAATCTCCTCTACTAACTCGAAGTCTATTTCCAACACAACCGTTGCAGGTAGTTTTTTTCTTTTGCCCCTGCCGAAGACTCTTCCTCAGGCCACTAGTGCTATTTCGCCAAGTTTATCTGCCAGGAAATAGTTTTGTCTATGTAAGGATATTATAACACAAAACCTATTAATTTACAGCCAAGTGCTACAAGCACTCGTGTCAAAAGAGATTAATTACTGCCATTGGCACTCTTTATGCACATTTTATTGTTTAGAATACTATTCTAGCTGAAGGCAGCTCTTATCACTTCTTAGAGAATGATTAAATAAATACATTACTCTCTGATATGCAATGAAATAGCATACATGCATATCTTAACGTGAAAATTTATATTACAGACCGAGAGTCTATATTTTTATTAGCTGAGAAGCTGTACTCCGTAAAAATTTTTTCATAGAGCTCTTTAATTTCTTAAGAATTATTAAATAAATCATACTTCTGTATGCAATAAAATAACATCCCAGCTACTTAACGTGAAATTTTTATTCCCAGACCCGGGTCTATTTTTTTTATTAGCTGGAGGCGGGACTCCGTAAAAATAGGTTCTAAAAAACGAAAAATAAAATAAAAAAAAATTAAAAAACTTTTAAAAGCAGCAAATGCCAATTCAAGGAAGTTACTGCCATTTTTTTTTGTTTTCCACCCACAAAATATTTTTGTTGAGTTAATACCATTTGAGCGAAATCTTTCTTCATTTGAGGGGTATGCAAATAATACATATCATATTTTAATGTTGGATAATTTTAGTCCCGATGGGGGCCCAATTTTTTATTACATTACAACCGTATCTATCCTCAAGTTTTAAAAGAAGCAGGCTTAAAATATAAATAATAAAAAAATATGCCAGTGCTATTACTCACGTGCCAAGGCCCTCTGTTTTTATTTCACCCACCTTCGTTTTATTTTTTAAATACTAAGGGGTAGATTTTTCCCAAAACGCACTTTTAATTTTTTGCAGGGATTAAACACATTCCCAAACGACTTTGATTTATTTTTTTTTAATAACTCATGTTTACATTCTGTTGTAAAGTATTTTCCCAGTTTATATGACCAAAGGGGCACTGTCCTTTATATCATTATCCTGTTAAAACCAAACTTCCTTTTTGTTATGTTGTCTTAACCCTCCCTTGTATGGTATTTGAAGGGTTTGGGGCAACATAAGAATGGGTATGATCAAAAACGATGTAAAAACCATTAAAGGTTACATGTTTTTATACAATCGGGACGCTTTTTAAAGAGGAGAGCCATATTAGCGTACTGGTTAATATTTATGTGTTAATCTATCAAGAAGGATGTCCGAGTGTCGATGTCGCCGCGGATGCAGAGGCGGGCCCCTTTTGTGAGGTTATTGACAAAAGTATACGCCATGGCCCAAGTTGCGTGGCAGTCAAAACCCGGGGTTTTTGATGCAATACGTAAGCACCTCGCTCCTGGCTCCGGATGCACCCAAAAATTTGTGGTGTGTATCTCAGCGCTCTGCCCCAAAGGGGAAGACGCTTACGAAGAGCAACAGGCCCGAGAGACATGAAACCCGGGAAACCCGCCATTTCCGTCCTCCATTCCTTAATGCTGATCAGGGGCCCGGGGGAAAAAAAAAACACAGAAACACAGAGATTACGAGGGGACGCGTTACAGGGGCTCCTACCCTGGGCCTTTTCAGAGTGTCGTTTTTACTCCACACCCAGGAGTTGAGGTACCCTTTTACGTCATTTAAATGTTCCCCCCTCTGTCTTTAGCATTGTTTTTATTTTTCCGTTACTTAACAACAGCGTGACTTTTTAAAGTAAAACCTTCACATGTACAGATATTATTTATTATATATATATATATATATATATATATATATATATATATATATATATATATTTTTTAATTAAACTTGGTACTTACTGAATAACAAGCCTTTTAAAACAACCGTCGACCACTTTTATTCAACCCACCCTCTGAAAATAATGTTTGCAGGACGGTATAAAGCCCACCCCTCAAATTACACTTCTGAGGCAATCAAACCTACTGTATCACCAAAATTTGGGGGGTATTTTACTTTGGGTTTTATCCGTTTTCCCGAACATCAAAAGATTAGGGTAACACCCTGAATAGCTTTATTGCATCTATATTTTTTCCTCTGATTGCAAAACTTTTTTGAACAGCTCAGTCAGGTTCATAAAAAAAACTCGCAGTATTTATCGGCATCCAGTTGTTAAAGCGCTGTTTGTGGTGAAAACAGATTTTGGGGTTCATGGGGAGAATTTAGAGCATTAGAGTTGAAGAAACGTGTAACGTGGGGAGGGGTGCAAGGGGTTTCTAAAAAAAATAGATGATACTAGATATGTTTATTAGTGTTCAAATAGACCCGGCAACAAAAGGGAAATTTTATAAAAAATAAATAAATAGAGAGTAGCTTGATTGATACACAAATCAATTGATTGATAACCAAAACCACATATTATTCCAAGTCCTTATATTTGTCTCTGTACCTAGAATCAATTAAGACAGCAGATATTTATTATATATATATATATATATATATATATATATATATATATATATAGTATATATTTATATAAAAAAATATTATATATAATATATATATATGTATGTATATATTATATATTATATATATATATATTATTATATATATATATTATATAAAATATATATTATATATATATTATATATATATTATAGCTAGAAATAGACGTCCACAGTAAAGATGTTGGAAAGTGTCCCAAACTCGCACAGGTTCAAGTCAACTTTTTAAATACCCTTACCTAAAAATACTTCTATTACAACCTGACCTAACCCAACATAGCCTTCACCATCCCCTCCTTTGATTATTTTTTACTTCCTACAAAGAAAAGAAAAGTGCTAAATTATTCATGAAAAAATTTCTAAAAAAAAAATTCTAAAAAAATGGTGTGGTGATGGTGGTGGTGGTGGGTGGTGATGGTGATTGTGATGGTGGTGGTGGTGGTGTGGTGGTGTGGTGGTGGGTTTGGTGGTGGTGTTGGTGGTGGTGGTGGTGGTGTGGTGGTGGTGGTGTGGTGATGGTTGTGTGGTGGTGTAGTGGTGGTGATGGTGGTGGTGATGGTGCTGGTGTGGTAGTGGTGGTGGTGATGGTGATGGTGATGGTGATGATGATGGTGGTGGTGGTGGGTGGTGGTGTGGTGTGGTGGGTGGGGGTGGTGGTGGTGGGGTGATGGTGGTGGTGGTGGTGGTGGGTGGTGTGTGGTGGTGTTGTGGTGGTGGTGGTGGTGGAGGTGGTGGTGGTGGAGGTGGTGGTGGTGCTGGTGATGGTGATGGTGGTGGTGGTGGTGATGGTGATGGTGTGGTGATGGTGGTGGTGTAGGTGGTGGGGTGGTGGTGGTGGTGGTGGGGGTGATGGTGGGGGGTAGTGGGGGTGATGATGGTGTGGGGGTGGTGGTGTTTGGGGGTGGTGGTGGTGGTGGTGGTTTGGGGGTGGTTGTGGTTTTGGGGGTGGGGGTGGTGTGGTGGTTGGTGGGTGGTGGTGGTGGTGGTGGTGGTGGTTAGGTGGTGTGTGGTGTGATGGTGGTGGTGGTGGTTTGTAGGTGGTTGGTGGTGGGGGTGGATGGGGGGTGGTTGGTGGTCTGGTGGTGGTGGTTTGGTGGGTGGTGGTGTGGTGGGTAATGGTGGTTGGTGGTGTTTGGG
>JACEEZ010017949.1:0-14929 GCA_016584305.1 Chionoecetes opilio
ACCTTTAAAACGCTTATATGAGTTTTACAAGATTAATATAAAATTTTGGCTTTTGCAAAATCATCACATTTTGTTTAAGCAATATAGTAAAATTTATTTGTATATTACAAAGCTAAGTTTACAAAAACTATGAAAACGCTTGAAATTTACCGTTATATCACAAAAAATACCTCTTACCTGTATTTAATAGCTTAATGAAATGTAAGCTACTTATAGGTGCAAATTTTTCTAAAAAGAGGATTTTATATATAAATTTTTGTAGGAAACAGCTATATATCACTGATAACTACTAAAATCATTGAAAAAACTACATTTTAAGGGTTTATAGCAATATGATAAGTAAAATACTTGTATATTTCAAAACGTTACAGTTTAGAAGAAACTATGAAAACGCTTGCAATAAAACCGTTATATCAAAATAAATAACCTCTTACTCTCCTATTTATTAGCTTAATGTAATGTAAGCTACTTATACTTCCAAATTATTCTAAAAAAACGATTGTATACTTCAATTTGCAGAAAACAGCTATATATCACCGATAACTAGCTAAATTATTGAAAAGAACACATTTTGAGGGTATAAGCATTATCAAAAGGGTTTAAATTCCTTCTTTTAATGATATAACACTAAAATTAAGAAGAAACTATAAAAACACGTATAATATACAATTTTATCAAAATATGAGTCTCAACCTCCTATTATAAGCTTACATTTAGTTTAAAATAGCAATTTCTCAACGAAAACAACTAAAATTCCCCACTTTTGAATTTCTCTATCAAAAAAAGGGCTGAATAATGTCAATTTTCGACATTTTTTAGCCCTTCAAAAATGCATTAAAACCTTGAAAAAACTTGTTTTTTTAGAATAAAATTGATACATAATTTCATTATAAATACATATTTTAAGCTCATAATATTGTAAAATATAGGTGTGTAAAGTGCTGAATAATGTCAAATTTCGACCATTTTTTAGCCTTCAAAATACATTAAAACACTTGAAAAACCGTTGTTTTTTAGTTAAAATTGAGACCTAATTTCAAGAAAAATTATTATTTTTAGCTCATAACATTGTAAAATATATTTTGTGTAAAAGTGCTGAATAATGTCAAATTTTCGACATTATTTAGCCTTTCAAAAATACATTAAAATACTTGAAAAAACATTGTTTTTAAGATTAAAATTGATACTAAATTTCATGAAAAAAAACATATTTCTTGCTATTAATTTTGTAAAATATATTTTTAGCAAATATAAAAAACTATTTTGCTACAGATATAAAGAAATATACTTCAATTTGTAGAAAAAAAAAAATCTTCACTGATAACTAGCTAAAATCATTGCAAACACTACATTTATGGGTTTATGCACTATGAGAAGGTAAACGACTTGTATATATAGAAGAACGCTACAGTTTACAAAACTATGACAAACGTTGCAATATACCCGGGTATTCACAATAAATAACCTCTTACTCTTCTATTTACTAGCCTTAATGTAATGTTGAGCTACTTATAGTGCAAATTATTCTAAAAAGAAACAGACGATTTTAATACTTCAATTGTAAAAACAGCTATATATCACTGATAACTATCTAAAATCCATTGAAAACACTACATTTTATGGTTTTATAGCAATATAATAAGTAAATACACTTGTATATATACAATAACGCTATAGTTTAGAAGAATTTATGAAACCGCTTGCATATACCGTGTTTATCACAATACATAACCATCTTACTCTTCTATTTATTAGTTTTTAGTATTTAAGCTACTTATATGTGCAAATATATCTAAAAAAAATGATTGTATACTTCAATTTGTACGATAACAGCTATATATCACCGATACATAGCTAATATCATTAGAAACACACTACAGTTTTATACTGGGTTTTAGCATATGGATAAGTAAAACTACTTGTTATATACAAATAACGCTCAGGTTTACAAGAACTATGAAAAACGCTAGCAAATAACCGTTATAATCACAATAAATAACTCTTACTCTTCTATTTAATAGCTTAATGTAATGTAAGCTACTTATAGTGCAAATTATTCTTAAAAAGAGGATTTTATATATCAATTTTGTAGGAAAACACTATATATCACTGATACTAGCTAAAATATTGGAAAACACATTTTAAGTTTATAGCAATATAATAAGTAAAACCTACTTTTATGTCATACGCTACAGTTTTAAAGAAACTATGAAAAACGCTTTGCAATTACCGTTATAATCACATAAATAACCTCTTACTCCTCTCTTATTACTTAATGTAGTGTAAGCTACTTTATAGGTGCAAATTTTCTAAAAGGAGTATTTTACTTCGAATTTGTCGAAACGCTATATATCACCGATAATACTAATATCCATTGAAAAAAACACATTTTAAGGGTTTTATAGCAATATGATAAGTAGAACTACTTGTATCTTTTACAAAACGTTACGTTTAGAAGAACTATAAAAACCTGCAATAATACGTTATATCCAATAAATAACCGCTTACTCTTTCTATTTAATAGCTTAATGTAATGTAAGCTAGTTTTTTTTTCTTATAGGTCCAAATTATTCTAAAAAGGATTTTCTACTTCATTTGTAGGAAAACAGCTATATAATCACTGATAACTATTTTAAAATAATTGAAAACACTACATTATGGGTTTATAGCAATACAATAAGTAAAACTACTGTATATATACAATCACCGCTACAGTTTAGAAGAAACTATGAAAATGCTTGCAATATACCGGTTATCACAATAAATAAACCTCTTAACTCCTCTATTTAATAAGCTTTGTAATGTAAGCTACTTATAGGTGCAAATTATTCCTAAAGGGGTGGATACTTCATTTGTAGGAAAACAGCTTATATCCACCGAATAACTAGCAAATCATTGAAAAGAACACATTTTGAGGGTTAAATCATTATCTAAACGTAGAATTCCTTCTATTAAATATATAACACTACAATAATAAGAAATTATCTAAAAACAGTATAATATACATTGTACCACAATATAGAGCCTCAAACTCCTATTATAAGTGCTTACAGTATTTTAAAATGCAATTTCTACGAAAAACAACTATAATTCCACATTTTGAATTTCTCATTTCAAAAAAAGTGCTGAATAATTCAATTTTCGACATTTTTTAAGCCATTCAAAATACATTAAAATACTTGAAAAAACGTTGTTTTTAGGAATAAAATGGATAAATAATTACATGTAAAATACGTATTTTCAGCTTATAATCTTGTATATTATAGTGTGTAAAGTGCTGATAATGTTAAATTTCGACATTTTTAAGGCTTTCAAAATACATTAAAACACTTTGAAAAAACGTTGTTTTTAAGATTAAAAGGCCTACCTAAATTGTCATGAAAAATACATATTTTTTATGTCTTCATAACAATGTAAAATATAGTTGTGTAAAAGTGCTGAATAATGTCCATTTTCGGACATTATTTAGCTTTCAAAAATACATAAAATTCCTTGGAAAAAAACAATGTTTTTTACGATTAAAATTGATATCTAAATTTCATGATAATACAGAATTTTTAGCTATTACATTTTGTAAAATATTAGTTGTAGCAATATAAAAAAGCTATTTAGCACAGATATAAAAGAAAATATCCTTCAATTTGTAGAAAAAAACAACTCTTCATGATAACTAGCTAAACTCATTGAAAACAATACCTTTTATGGATTTTACAGCAATATAGTAAAGTAAATTTACTTGTATAATATACAATAACGCTCAGAGTTTACAAGAACTAATGAAAAACGGCTTGCAATATACCGTTATATCACAATAAATAACCTCTTACTCTTTATTTAATAGCTTATGTAAATAGTAAGGCTACTTATAGGTGCAACTTATTCTAAAAAGAGGATTTTTATATATCAATTTGGTAGGAACAGCTATTATCATTCTGATAACAGCTAATATCATTGAAAAAAACACTACATTTAAAGGGGTTTTTTTTATACCAATATAATAAGTAAAACTACTTGTATATGTAACAATAACGTACAGTTTTTTACAAGAAACTATGAAAAACCTGCAATATACCGTTATATCACAATAATAACCTCTTACTCTCTATTTTTAGCTTAATGTATTGTAAGCTACTTATAGGTGCAAATTATTCTAAAGGAGGATTGTATAATTCATTTCTAGGAAAACAGCTATATATCACCGATAAATAGCTATATCATTGAAACAAACTACATTTTAAGGGTTTTATACAATATGATAAGTAAAACTACTTGTATATTTACAAACTTACAGTTTTAGAAGACACTAGTGAAAAAGCTTGCAATATACCGTTATATCACATCCATTAACTTCTTACTCTTCTATTTAATAGCTTAATGTAATGTAAGCTTACGTATAGGTGCAAAATTATTCAAAAGGATGATTTTATACTTCAATTTGTAGGAAACACTTATTTCCCGATAATAGCTAATATCATTGAAACCACTACATTTTTAAGGGTTGTATAGCAATATGATAAGTAAAACTACTTGCATATATACAATAACGCTACAAGTTTACAAGAAACTATGAAAAACGCTTGCAATATTACCGTTTATCACCAATAAATAACCTCTTACTCACAGGAGGTGTAGCTTTATGGTAATGTAAGCTACTTATAGGTCCAAATTATTCTAAAAAAACGATTGTATACTTCAATTTTGCAGTAAAACAGCTATATATCACCGATACTAGCTACAAAATTTATTGAAAAGCACACATTCTGGGGTATAAGCATTATCATAAGGTAAATTCCTTCTATTATGAATAACACTAACATTAGAAGAACTATGAAACACGTAGAAATACAATTGTTATCACAATATAGAGTCCAAACTCCTATTTAAGCTTACAGTATTTTAAAATAGCAATTTCACGAAACCTATAATGCCACATTTTGAATCTCCTCTATCAAAAAAAGGGCTGAATAATGTCAATTTTACGCCATGTTTTAGCCCTATACAAAATGCTTAAAACACTTGAAAAACTAGTTTTTTAAGAATAAAATTGATACAGATAAATTTTCATTTAAATACCTCTTTAAGCGCATATATTGTAAAATATAGGTGTGTAGAAGTGCTGATCCTGTCAAAATTTAGACATTTTTTTGGCCTCAAAATACATTAAAACACTTGAAAAACGTTGTTTTTTAAGATTAGAATTGAGACCTAAATTTCAAGAAAATTATTATTTTTTTAGTCTCCATAACAATTTTAAATATAGTTGTGTAAAAGTGCTGAATCCTGTCAAATTTTCGACATTATTTAAGCCTTTTCAAAAATACATTAAATACTTGAAAAAACCATATTTTTTAAGATGAAAATTGTATCTAAATTTCCATGATACATACAATATTTTTAGCTATTAATTTTGTAGAATATAGTTTAGCAAATATAAAAACTATCTGCTACAGATATAAAAGAAATTACTTCAATTTGTAAGAAAAACAACTCTTCACTGATAACCTACTAAATCATGAACACTAAACAATTTTAAATGGTTTATAGCAATATAATAAGTAAAATTACTTGTATATATACAATAACGCTAACAGTTTTACAAGAAACATGAAAAACGCTTGCAATATACCGTTATATCACAATAAATAACCTCATCTCTTCTATTTAATAGCTTTAATGTAATGTGGGTTTCTTATAGGTCACTTTTCTAAAAAGACGAATTTTATACTCAGTTGTAGGAAAACGCTATAAAATCACTGATACTACTAAAATCATTTGAAAACACTACATTTTATGGTTTATAGCAATATAAATAAGTAAAACTACTTGTATATAGACAATAACGCTATAGTTTAGAAGAACTATTAAACACGCCTTTGCAATATACCGTTTATATCACCATAAATAACCTCTACTCTTCTATTTTATGCTTTATGTAATGTAAGCCTACTTATAGGTGCAAATTATTCTAAAAAGAGGATTTATACTTCAATTTGTAGGAAAACAGCTATAATCACCCCGAAATACTAATATAATGAAAACACTACATTTTAAGGGTTTTATAGCAATATGATAAGGTTAACTACTTGTATATTACAATAACGCTACAGTTTACGAGAAACTATGAAAACGAAGCTGCAATATACCGTTATATCACAATAAAATAACCTCTTACTCTTCTTTTATTAGTTTTTGTAATGTAGCTACTTATATGTGCAAATTATTCTAAAAAAAGGATTGTATACTTCAATATGTATGGGAGGAAAACAAGCTATATTCACCGATTATAGCTAAATCATTGAAAACACTACTACATTTTATGGTTTATAGCAATATAATACGTAAAACTACTTGTATATATACATACGCTATAGTTTAGAAGAAACTATGAAAAAACGCTTGCAATATACCTTTATATCACAATAATAACCTCTTACCTTCTATTTAATAGCCTTAATGTAATGTAAGCTACTTAAAGGTGCATTATCTAAAAGGGAATTTTATACTTTCAATGTGTAGGAAAAATCTATATATCACGATAAATAGCTAATATCATTTGAAAACACTACATTTTAGGGTTTATAGCAATATGATAGTAAACTACTTTGTATATATTGCAATAACGCTACAGTTACAGAACTATGAAAACGCTTGCATATCCGTTTATATCACAAATAAATAACCTCTTACTACTCTGCTATTTTTAGTTTAATGTAATGTAAGCTACTGTATAGGTGTAAATTTATTCTAAAAAAAGGATTGTAATACTTCAATTTGTAGAAAACAGCTATATATCACCGATACATAGCTAATATCATTGAAAACACTACTATTTTATGGGTTTATAGAGCATATGATAAGTTAAAAACTACTTGTTATATTATACAATACGCTACAGTTTTACACTAGAAACTATGAAAAAGGCTTGCAATATACCGTTCTATCACAATAAATAACCTCTACTCTTCTATTTATTAGCTTTATGTAATGTACAAGGAGCACTATCGGTGCTATTATTCTAAAAAGATGATTTTTATACTTCATTTGTAGGAAAACAGCTATTAATCACTGATAAACTAGCTAAAATCATTGAAAACACTACATTTTATGGGTTTATTATGCAATATATAAGTAAACTACTTGATATATACATACGCTACAGTTTAGAAGAAACTATGAAAACGCGTGCAATATACCGTTATATCACATACATAACTTCTTCCCTTCTATTTAATAGCTTATGTTAAATGTAGCTACTTATAGGTGCCAAATGATTCTAAAAAGAGGATTTATACTTCAATTTGTGGAAACAGCTATATATCACCGATAAATAGCTAATATCATTGAAAACACTACATTTTAAGGGTTATAGCAATATTATAAGTTAAACTACTTATATAATATACAATAACGCTACGTTTAACAAAGAAACTATGAAAACCGCTAGCAATATACGTTATATCACAATAAATACCTCTTATTCCTTCTATTTCTAGCTTAATGTAATTTAGCTACTTATGGGTGGCAAATTATTCTAAAAAGAGATTTTATCTTCAATTTGAGAAACAGCTATCTATCACCGATAATAGCTAATATCATTGAAAACCACTACATTTTTAAGGGTTTATAGCACTATGATAATTTAACTACTTGATATATACATAGCGGCTACAGTTTTACAAGAACATGAAAAAGTGGCTGCAATATACCGTTATGTCACAATAAATAACCTCCTTACTCTTCTATTTATTAGCTTAAGTTAATGTAAGCAGGACAATATAGGTGCATATTATTCTAAAAAGATATTTTTTAATACTTCAATTTGTAGGAAACATCTATATATCACTGATACTAGCTTTCTAAAATAATTGAAAACTACATTTTATGGGTTAAATAGCATATAATTAAGTAAGAAAGACTACTTGTATATTAACAAATAACGCTACAGTTTTTTTAGAAGAAACTATAAAAACGCTTGCATATACCGTTATATCCACAATAAATAATCCCTCTACTCTTCTATTAATAGCTTAATGTCTGTAACCTACTTATAGTGCAACTTATCCTAAAAAGAGGATTTTATACTTCAATTTGTGGACAACAGCTTTATATCACCGATAAATCTAATATCATTGGAAAACACTACATTTTTACAGGGTTTATTTAGCAATATGATTAACTTAAACTACTTGTATAATACATAAAACCTACGTTTTACAAGAAAGTATGAAAAAACGGCTGCAATATACCTTTATTATCATATAAATAACCTCTTACTCTTCTATTTATTATCTTATGGAATATTAGCTACTATAGGTGCAAATTATTCTAAAACAAGGATTGTAATACTTCAATTTGTAGGAAAAGAGCTATTATATCACCGATAACTAGGCTAAATCATTGAAAAAAACACATTTTGAGGTGATAAAGCATTATCTAACGTAAATTCCTTCTATTATGATATAACACTACAATAATAAGAATTATGAAAAACACGTATAATATACAGACAATTGTACCACAATATAGGAGTCTCAAACTCCTATTATAAGCTTACAGTAGTTTTTTAAAATAGCAATTTTCTAACGACACAACTATAATTCCACATTTTGAATTTCGACATCAAAAAAAGGGCTGAATAATGTCATTTTTCGACATTTTTTAGCCCTTCAAAAATACTTAAAAACTTGGAAAACCGTTGTTTTTTTAATAATTAAAATGAATACTAAATTACATGGACAATAAAGACCATATTTTAGCTTATAATATTGTATATCTAGTTGGTTAAAAGTGCCTTAATAAGTTAAATTTGAGACATTTTTTTAGACTTTCAAAAATACATTAAAACCTTGAAAAAAACGTTTGTTTTTAAGATTAAAATTGCTACCTAAATTATCATGAAAAAATACATAATTTTTAGATCATAACAAGTAAAATATTTGTGTAAAGTGCTGATAATGTCAAATTTCGACATTATTTTAGCATTTTCAAAAATGACATAAAAATTCTTCAAAAACAATGTTTTAAGATTAAAATTGATATCTAAATTCATGATAATACAATATTTTTAGCTATTAAATTTTTAAATAATAGTTGTAGCAAATATAAAAAGCTATTTAGCTACAGATATAAAGAAGATATACTTCAATTGTAAAAAACACAACTCTTCAATGATAACTAGCCTAAAATCATTGAAAACACTACAGTTTATGATTTACAGCAATATCGTAAGTAATTTTACTTGTATATAATACAATAACGCTAGAGTTTTACAAGAAACTATGAAAAACGCTTGCAATATACCGTTATATCACAATAAATAACCTCTTACTCTTGTATTTAATAGCTTAATGTAATGTAAGCTACTTATAGGTGCAAATTATTCTAAAAAGAGGACTTTATATATCAATTTGTAGGAAAACAGCTATATATCACTGATAACTAGCTGAAATCATTGAAAACACTACATTTTAAGGGTTTATAGCAATATAATAAGTAAAACTACTTGTATATGTACAATAACGCTACAGTTTACAAGAAACTATGAAAAACGCTTGCAATATACCGTTATATCACAATAAATAACCTCTTACTCTTCTATTTATTAGCTTAATGTAGTGTAAGCTACTTATAGGTGCAAATTATTCTAAAAGGAGGATTTTATACTTCAATTTGTAGGAAAACAGCTATATATCACCGATAAATAGCTAATATCATTGAAAAAACTACATTTTAAGGGTTTATAGCAATATGATAAGTAAAACTACTTGTATATTTACAAAAACGTTACAGTTTAGAAGAAACTATGAAAAACGCTTGCAATATACCGTTATATCACAATAAATAACCTCTTACTCTTCTATTTATTAGCTTAATGTAATGTAAGCTACTTATACGTCCAAATTATTCTAAAAAAACGATTGTATACTTCAATTTGCAGGAAAACAGCTATATATCACCGATAACTAGCTAAAATTATTGAAAAGAACACATTTTGAGGGTATAAAGCATTATCATAAGGTAAATTCCTTCTATTAATGATATAACACTACAATTAAGAAGAAACTATGAAAAACACGTATAATATACAATTTTATCAAAATATAGAGTCTCAAACTCCTATTATAAGCTTACAGTAGTTTAAAATAGCAATTTCCAACGAAAACAACTATAATTCCACATTTTGAATTTCTCTATCAAAAAAAGGGCTGAATAATGTCAATTTTCGACATTTTTTAGCCCTTCAAAATGCATTAAAACACTTGAAAAAACGTTGTTTTTTAAGAATAAAATTGATACATAAATTTCATTATAAATACATATTTTAAGCTCATAATATTGTAAAATATAGGTGTGTAAAAGTGCTGAATAATGTCAAATTTCGACATTTTTTTAGCCTTCAAAAATACATTAAAACACTTGAAAAAACGTTGTTTTTTAGATTAAAATTGAGACCTAAATTTCAAGAAAAATTATTATTTTTAGCTCATAACATTGTAAAATATAGTTGTGTAAAAGTGCTGAATAATGTCAAATTTCGACATTATTTAGCCTTTCAAAAATACATTAAAATACTTGAAAAAACATTGTTTTTAAGATTAAAATTGATAACTAAATTTCATGAAAAATACATATTTCTAGCTATTAATTTTGTAAAATATAGTTGTAGCAAATATAAAAAGCTATTTTGCTACAGATATAAAGAAATATACTTCAATTTGTAGAAAAAAACAACTCTTCACTGATAACTAGCTAAAATCATTGAAAACACTACATTTTATGGGTTTATAGCAATATGATAAGTAAAACTACTTGTATATATACAATAACGCTACAGTTTACAAGAAACTATGAAAAACGCTTGCAATATACCGTTATATCACAATAAATAACCTCTTACTCTTCTATTTATTAGCTTAATGTAATGTGAGCTACTTATAGGTGCAAATTATTCTAAAAAGACGATTTTATACTTCAATTTGTAGGAAAACAGCTATATATCACTGATAACTAGCTAAAATCATTGAAAACACTACATTTTATGGGTTTATAGCAATATAATAAGTAAAACTACTTGTATATATACAATAACGCTATAGTTTAGAAGAAACTATGAAAAACGCTTGCAATATACCGTTATATCACAATAAATAACCTCTTACTCTTCTATTTAATAGCTTAATGTAATGTAAGCTACTTATAGGTGCAAATTATTCTAAAAGGAGGATTTTATACTTCAATTTGTAGGAAAACAGCTATATATCACCGATAAATAGCTAATATCATTGAAAACACTACATTTTAAGGGTTTATAGCAATATGATAAGTTAAACTACTTGTATATATACAATAACGCTACAGTTTACAAGAAACTATGAAAAACGCTTGCAATATACCGTTATATCATAATAAATAACCTCTTACTCTTCTATTTATTAGTTTAATGTAATGTAAGCTACTTATAGGTGCAAATTATTCTAAAGAGAGGATTTTATACTTCAATTTGTAGGAAAACAGCTATATATCACCGATAAATAGCTAATATCATTGAAAAAACTACATTTTAAGGGTTTATAGCAATATGATAAGTAAAACTACTTGTATATTTACAAAAACGTTACAGTTTAGAAGAAACTATGAAAAACGCTTGCAATATACCGTTATATCACAATAAATAACCTCGTACTCTTCTATATAATAGCTTAATGTAATGTAAGCTACTTATAGGTGCAAATTATTATAAAAAGAGGATTTTATACTTCAATTTGTAGGAAAACAGCTATATATCACTGATAACTATCTAAAATAATTGAAAACACTACATTTTATGGGTTTATAGCAATACAATAAGTAAAACTACTTGTATATATACAATAACGCTACAGTTTAGAAGAAACTATGAAAAACGCTTGCAATATACTGTTATATCACAATAAATAACCTCTTACTCTTCTATTTAATAGCTTAACGTAATGTAAGCTACTTATAGGTGCAAATTATTCTAAAAGGAGGATTTTATACTTCAATTTGTAGGAAAACAGCTATATATCACCGATAAATAGCTAATATCATTGAAAAAACTACATTTTAAGGGTTTATAGCAATATGATAAGTAAAACTACTTGCATATATACAATAACGCTACAGTTTACAAGAAACTATGAAAAACGCTTGCAATATACCGTTATATCACAATAAATAACCTCTTACTCTTCTATTTATTAGCTTAATGTAATGTAAGCTACTTATAGGTCCAAATTATTCTAAAAAAACGATTGTATACTTCAATATGTAGGAAAACAGCTATATATCACCGATAACTAGCTAAAATTATTGAAAAGAACACATTTTGAGGGTATAAAGCATTATCATAAGGTAAATTCCTTCTATTAATGATATAACACTACAATTAAGAAGAAACTATGAAAAACACGTATAATATGCAATTTTATCACAATATAGAGTCTCAAACTCCTATTATAAGCTTACAGTAGTTTAAAATAGCAATTTCTAACGAAAACAACTATAATTCCACATTTTGAATTGCTCTGTCAAAAAAAGGGCTGAATAATGTCAAATTTCGACATTTTTAGGCTTTCAAAAATACATTAAAATACTTGAAAAAACGTTGTTTTTAATAATAAAATTGATACATAAATTACATGAAAAATACTTATTTTAAGCTTATAATATTTTATAATATAGTTGTGTAAAAGTGCTGAATAATGTTAAATTTCGACATTTTTAAGGCTTTCATAAATACATTAAAACACTTGAAAAAACGTTGTTTTTAAGATTAAAATTGCTACCTAAATTTCATGAAAAATACATATTTTTAGCTCATAACAATGTAAAATTTAGTTGTGTAAAGTGCTGAATAATGTCAAATTTCGACATTATTTAGCATTTCAAAAATACATAAAAATTCTTGAAAAAACAATGTTTTTAAGATTAAAATTGATATCTAAATTTCATGATAAATACATATTTTTAGCTATTAATTTTGTAAAATATAGTTGTAGCAAATATAAAAAGCTATTTAGCTACAGATATAAAGAAATATACTTCAATTTGTAGAAAAAAACAACTCTTCAATGATAACTAGCTAAAATCATTGAAAACACTACATTTTATGAGTTTACAGCAATATAGTAAGTAAATTTACTTGTATATATACAATAACGCTACAGTTTACAAGAAACTATGAAAAACGCTTGCAATATACCGTTATATCACAATAAATAACCTCTTACTCTTGTATTTAATAGCTTAATGTAATGTAAGCTACTTATAGGTGCAAATTATTCTAAAAGAGGATTTTATATATCAATTTGTAGGAAACAGCTATATATCACTGATAACTAGCTGAAATCATTGAAACACTACATTTTAAGGGTTTATACCAATATAATAAGTAAACTACTTGTATATGTACAATAACGCTACAGTTTTACAAGAAACTATGAAAAACGCTTGCAATATACCGTTATATCACAATAAATTTAAACCCCTTACTCTTCTATTTAATAGCTTAATGTAATGTAAGCTACTTATAGGTGCAAATTATTCTAAAAGGAGGATTTTATACTTCAATTTGTAGGAAAACAGCTATATATCACCGATAAATAGCTAATATCATTGAAAAAACTACATTTTAAGGGTTTATAGCAATATGATAAGTAAAACTACTTGTATATTTACAAAAACGTTACAGTTTAGAAGAAACTATGAAAAACGCTTGCAATATACCGTTATATCACAATAAATAACCTCTTACTCTTGTATTTAATAGCTTAATGTAATGTAAGCTACTTATAGGTGCAAATTATTCTAAAAAGAGGATTTTATATATCAATTTGTAGGAAAACAGCTATATATCACTGATAACTAGCTAAAATCATTGAAAACACTACATTTTAAGGGTTTATAGCATTGAGGGGTTATGTTCATTGCATTGAGGGGAATGAGTGAGAAATCAACACTGGAATGGTACAGGAGAAAGGACCAGCCACGGTATGAAAGGTTCTATGATGGTGGCTATGGAGGGGACCTACTCTTCAGAGCCAGGACAAAGTCGCTGGAGGTAAATAGTCGTATGTACAGATGGAAGAATGATGGCAGCAAGGTGTGTGAGATGTGTGTGACAGGAGTGGATGAAACCGTGGAGCACTTGATGCTGGAATGTGAACGGTATGAATATGCTAGAACACAGATGTTGGAGGTAGTGGTAGGAGAGGTCGGAGTGGAAGAATGGCGAGAGATGAGAGACAGGAGAGTGGAGATGGAGTACCTGCTGGGGTTGTGTGCTGAGTGGAGGAGTGACAGTCGTGTGATTGAGAGTGTAAAAGAATTCTTGGAGAACTCTTGGAGAGCACGTAGGAGAGAGCATGAGAGGCAGGGGGCCCCTCAGTGATGGGGGGCCCCGTATGAATGTGATGCAGAGAGAGGAAGGAGGGGAAAAAGAAATCCCTAGTTTTGCTTTCCCTTTTGCTTCTCTCCCACAGATTACATGTGTGGGAGAACGCCGGACCAAAGGCTTCACTGACAGCATCTGCTGGGTGACTCCCAAATCAAGATCAAGATCAAGATCAAGCAATATGATAAGTAAAACTACTTGTATATTTACAAAAACGTTACAGTTTAGAAGAAACTATGAAAAACGATTGCAATATACCGTATATCACATAAATAACCTCTTACTCTTCTATTTAATAGCTTAATGTAATGTAAGCTACTTATGGTGCAAATTATTCAAAAAGGAGGATTTTATACTTTAATTTGTAGGAAAACAGCTATATTTCACCGATAAATAGCTATATCATTGAAACACTCATTTTAAGGGGTTTTTAGCAATATGATAAGTAAAACACTTGCATTATACAATAAAAGCTACAGTTTACAAACCTTAAAAAAAAGCTTGCAATATAGTTTA
>JACEEZ010017950.1:0-25000 GCA_016584305.1 Chionoecetes opilio
CCCTCCATGCCAGAGACTATGACCTCAGTTATGCGCTCTGCACAAAGAGATGGGTCTTTGACATGGAGCAGTAATCATTCCATGGAAAATCAGAGTATTACTGCCTTAGGACTTCCCCTTAGCTGAGTTGAAGTGCCAGAAGCACTCCGCTTAGGTGGGTCCCGAGGCAGCACCGGAGTGATAGAACAGGTTACAGAAAAATAAGATTGTGATCGGAGGAACCCAACGGAGAGAATAGTTTCACAGAGTAAGCAGAGGGTTGGTAGTTAGGAAAAATCAAAAATGTTGGGCGGGTCTCCAAGGCGTCAGGAATACGGGTGGGGTGCTGCACCACTGCTCTAGGTCTTGGGAGGATAGAAAAGTTGTAGGCTTGCTCACAAGGTTGGGGTCAGTGAAAGAAGATGATAGCCAAAGCTGGTGGTGAACATTGAATTTCCCCAAGAATGGAAATTTTCTGCTAAAGGAAATGATAAAGATGTGCTCCACTTTTGGATGTTAAATAGTCGGAGAATTTTACCTAGTCAAAAGGAGTTAGGTTTGAGAGATATACAGCACAGATAAATTTAGTAAGAGAGTGACATTGAAGTCGAAGCCAGATGGTAGAAAATTCGGAAAGATTCAAGGCCGTTGGGCACGAGAGCAAGTGATGGTCATTGCGCACCTATACGCAACAGCCAGTTTTGGGATTGAAAATGGAAATAGAGACGTAAGAGGAGACAGAAAAGGTCTGCTGGCCAGTGCTCACAGAAAAACTGGGTTTCGGTGAGGAAAAGAAGATGAGGTTTAGAGGATGAGGCTGGGTGTGTGGCTGAAAGACGCCGCGACCACGCGACCACGAAGCTGCCCCCCCGGTTTCAAGGACTTCCAGATGGAGACCGAGACTACCCACGGGCCTTGGAGGGCAGGTCCAGGCCTGTAGAGGGGGCAGTGTTTACGAAGGCTCGTTACCGCCTGGACATCCAGGGGCTGCGGGGTTTTTTGGCGGGGGAATAACAACAGAGGTTGGCGTGGCTGGCTGTTCTGTGTCTGCGGGGTAAAGGTCCCTCTTGCCTTTTCCCCCTGCTTTTTGTGACAATTCCTGGTTCCTCACCTAGCCCGTGTGGAGTTGACTCAAACCACCTACTTGTCTACGTGTCCAGCCCGTGTGAGGCCCTTATTGCCTTACAGCCCGTGTAAGCGTCTGATGGAGGACTAAATAACTGCGGGTCCCGCCTGTGCACATGGTGACCCGGGTGGGAGGTTTTTAAAAGTTGTGTATTGTTACGAAACAAGGGGGGGGGTCATCCACCCCCCTTAACTTCGTCACACACTTACGGCTCGGGGCAATGGAGGACGGGAAGGACTGAAAGGAAACCCTTTAGTGCTGTGCACGGCTCCTTTTATTGCACAATTGAGTCACTGTCTCTCTCAGGGGCCCCGCCCTTGCCCTCCACGGGGAAGGGGGCGGGACACACGCAACACCCACGGGGTCACTGTCTCTCTCAGGGGCCCCGCCCTTGCCCTCACACGGGGAAGGGGGGCGGACACACGCCAACACCCACGAGTCACTATCTCTCTCACCCGGGCACGCCCACTACACAACGTTCACTGAGTCACTGTCTCAACACCGGCACGCCCGCGTGCAGTCGCTGTCACTGGATGTCAGGGGGGGTGGGGGGGGGGGGGGGCTCCTCAGGGCACTTTTCTAGGCCGTCCAGCTGTCCAGTAATCCCGGTGAAGACGAGCTACGTTGTTAGGTTATCCCCGTGAAGGTCTGACGTTCACTGACGGGCGGTGCACACCCCGGTCTTGATGAAAACACACCCACCAATCAGAGGCGAGGCGTGGCCTCGACACCACCCGGCGACGCTCCGAATGCAGACTCGAAGCACCTCGTCGCCCGTCGTACAAGTGAACGAGGTACTTCGTAACACTGCTCCCTCCCGTGAGAGAAGTGGCGACCTCGCCACGCCAACTAAATGCCCAACTACCCTCACCCGATGCCGGCTCCTCTAGTCCTTGACCCCGACCAAAAGTAATGCTCCGGCGGGGGGAGTAATTCTCTTTATGATTTTTCCATTAGACCAATGTCTCAAGTGTCAGAAAAGGTGTGATGGACATCTGAGAACGGTAGCTTAGTGCCCGGGATGGACCCATCTTTGAAACCACCCAGCTCGAAAATGCCCATTTGGTGGGGTACATTGTTTGCACGTGTATCTGGACTTCTATACTAGCTATCGATGTGCGGTTGACGATTTAAATATACGTCCAATGTGTACCGTCTAAATAAAAAATAATATGAAGCATTTTGTTATAGATTAATTATTATAAAAATAAATTATCGAAAAAAAATCATATATTTTCAATATTTTATTATTAGACTTGTACTTTTTTTAGTGAAACAACACTGGTATGATTTTCCAAATTATGCTTTTGCTACACCGTTTTATCTGTCTATAAAATAACTCACAAGTACAACTATCATCCACCACGATTTACAACAAATATATGTAAAGGAGCATAAAATGATTTTAGGCCGCCGCTGGCTTTAAATCTATTCTAACGAAAACGCAAGTTTAGGAATGTCGTACGGAAGGTTTTTAAAACACCATACGATATCTAATAAGCAGGGGGAAATTGTTACATAGGAAATCTGCACTTTGGTGGCCTCTTGGTTTTCAAAATGGCCGCCAATTATATTAATTTTTCATTACTAGAGTTTGGAAAGACGTAGGGGAGCTGATTTTAAAACACCCATACGATGTATATTCCTAATAAGCAAGCGGAAGGTATCATTGAACATGCCCATGTTTTAGTCAATAACACCGGTATGATCTTCCAAATTTATACATTTTGCTAAACCGTTTATCTGTCTATAAAGATTTTCAGGAAATTTTGGCCTGCATTATAATAGAGAACAACATATGCCTATCAATATACAGTGCAACACAAGTTAATCATCAAGGTCGCCATCAGAGTCATTGGCACACCTGAGCCACGATAGCATCATCCTGCACCATGTTGGAGCATCCCTGCAGCTTACACACAACAGTGCACTTCAACCCATTCAGTATCAGAGCAATCTGACGGTCGACACGTCCTTCTGCATGTGCATGAGATGAGATTCAAGACGACATCTGGAGCTGGTAGACCCGCCATCCATCGGATTTTGAGCGAACCGCCATCATCGAGTTCCCACCATGTCCTGCTGATGGTTGCTGGGACGTCTGGCAGGTTTTTAAGGCTGCGTCCCAGATAGCCGCCTGATAGTTGGCCCTAAGCGTATGCTGCATCAAGGAGTCTTCACAAGGCGGGAATTGTCCAGATTCCCATCTGGCCCTTCTTTGCACAGACATGTGATAACGGAGTTTAATTAGCACCGACGATCTTTGTGTTCCTGGCGTACAGCTGACACGTGAAGGCCTGAATGCTATTGAAGACGTCTGTTGGTACATTCCCGAAGATCCCAGATCTGTGAAAAGCTTGAAGATACAGATCATTCGCTTGCAAAAAGCTTCAAAGCCTTTATCTTTCCTTGGGTAGCCAAGCACTAAAAGTGTCACACCCGCTCCATGCATGAAGCCCTGGCATGCCCCTGCAAACTCCAGACCCCAATACCGCAGCCAACTTTCCAACGTCCATCATTCTGACTCGAACCTTTGTTCCTCGTCTGATGAAGAGCTGACTATCGATGGTTCTGCTGAGTTGAACAAAGTTGGCTGCGGTATTGGGGTCTGGAGTTTGCAGTGCATTGCCAGGGCTTCATGCATGGAGCGGGTGTGACACTGTTATGCTCTGGCTAACAAGGAAAGATAAAGGCTTGAAGCTTGTGCAAGCGAATGATCTGTATCTTCAAGCATTCACAGATCTGGGATCTTCGTGGAATGTACCAACAGACGTCTTCAATAGCATTCAGGCCTTCACGTGTCAGCTGTACGCCAGGAACACGAAAAATCGTCGGTGCTAATTCACTCCGTATCCCCATGTTCTGTGCAAAGAGGCCGATCGAATCTGGACAATTGCCGCCTTGTGAAGACTCCTTGATGGGAGCATACGTTAGGGCCAACTATCAGGCGGGTATCTGCGACGCAGCCCTTTAAAACCGCCAGACGTCCAGCACCATCAGCAGGGCATGGCTGGGAACTCGATGATGGCGGTTCGCTCAAATCCGATGGGTGGCGGGTCTACCAGCTCCAGATGTCGTCTTGAATCTCATCTCATGCACATGCAGAAGGACGTGTCGACCGTCAGATTGCTCCTGCATACTGAAATGGGGGTTTAAGTGCACTGTTGTTTTGTAAGCTGCAGGGGTGCTCCAACTGGTGGCAGGATGATGCTATCGTGGCTCAGGATGCCAATGACTCTGATGGCGACTCTGTGATTAACTTTGTGTGCACTGTATATTGTATAGCATATGTTGTTCTCTATTATATGCAGCCAATTTCCTGAAATCTTTATAAACAGATAAACGGTTTAGCAAAATGTATAATTTGGAAGATCATCGGGGTTATTTGACTAAAACATGACATGTTCAATGATACCTCCGCTTTCTTATTAGGGAATATACATCGTATGGTGTTAAAAACAGCTCCATACGTCTTTCCAAACTCTAGTAATGAATAATTATATAATTGGCGGCCATTTTGAAAACCAAGATGGCACCAAAAGTGCAGATTTTCCCATGTAACAATTTCCGCCTGCTTATTAGATATCGTATAGTGTTAAAATCCTCTCCTACGACATTTCCCAGCTTGCGTTATCGTCAGAATAGATAATGCCAGCGGCGGCCTAAGTCATTTTAAAGCCTCTTTACATATATTTGTTTGTATACTCGTGGTGGATGATTTTTGTACTTGTGAGTTATTTTTATAGACAGATAAACGGTTTAGCAAATGCATAATTTGGAAAAACATACCAGTGTTGTTTCACTAAAAAAGTACAAGTCTAATAAAAAAATATTGAAAAAATTAGATTTTTTTTCGATAATTGATTTTTTTAATAATTAATCTATAACAAAAAGCTTCATATTATTTTTTATTTAGACGGTACACATTGGACGCATATTTAGTCGTCAACCGCACATCGATAGCTAGTATAGAAGTCCAGAAAACACGTGCACAATGTACCCCACCAATGGGCATTTTCGAGCTGGGTGGTTTCAAAGATGGCGTCCATCCAGGCACTAAGCTACCGTTCTCAATGTCCATCATGCATTTTTTTGATACCTGAGAATTGCCCTAATGGAAAATCAAATAGAATTACTCCCCCCGCCGGAGCATTCACTTCAAAATTGGCCGTTTTGGGTCAAGGACTACTCTTCCTCAAGGAGAAAGTCGTCGTAATCTCCGAGGCATCCTCCTGTTCCTCTGGGGGCCGCGGCGAGGACCTCCCATCGACAGGCGAGCTCAAGCCTCCCGAAACCTCAGTTCCCCCCCGTTTCCATGAAGGTCGTCCTCCGCAGGTGGTAGCATCTCTCCATCAGCATCAGCATCCGCAGTCCATCCCCGGGGTTTGGATCCCCTGAATCCACAGCTTCAGGGTCGGGGTCGTCGTCATCCCCGGGCACTGACGGGTGTCGTCAGCCTCCTGCTCGGGGCCCCAAGGTGTATTGCCTGGCCATGGTACCGCCACAATCGGTCCCACGTGCACCACCTTGGGCCGGCCATGCGTCCCATGACGAATCCGGTACGTCACCTTCGGAGACACGCTTCTACGACGGTGTTTGGGCCCTCCCACGGACTTTGGAGCTTGGGCGAGAGACCTTCCTCCTCCGGGGGTTTTTGTGCAGGCCACACCTGGTCATCCTTTCGTAAACAGTGACTCGGACACCGCGGTATAGTGACGCCTCATCGCCTCCGCGGGGCGAAAGCGGCAGGTTGTCTTTTACCTGGTGGTGCGTTCCGCTAGCCGTTCCT
This sequence comes from Chionoecetes opilio, assembly GCA_016584305.1. Lineage (NCBI taxonomy): Eukaryota > Metazoa > Arthropoda > Malacostraca > Decapoda > Majidae > Chionoecetes > Chionoecetes opilio. Next base: position 5,895 of record JACEEZ010017950.1, read on the forward strand.
GCAAGGCCGCGGCGTACCGAGTTCCCTACAGTGGGTAACTCCTCGTCCGGCGGACGGCCAGTGACCAGGTCCACAGGGGGGCGTATCTCTCGCCCCAGCATCAGCGGCAGGCGTGTAATCGGTGGCCTCGTGCTCTGCTGAGCGGTAGGCCATCAGCAGCAGTGGCAACTTACTGTCCCACTCAGTCTGGCCATCTCTGCAGTACTTTGCAAGCTCTTGAGCGAGAGTGCGGTTGAACCGCTCTACCATACCGTCCGATTGCGGCCGCATAGGTGTGGTCCTAGTTTTCTTGTTCCCAAAGCTTGCAGCACTCTTGGAAGACTTTCGCCTCAAACTCTCGGTCCGGGTTTCAGAATGGAGCTCACCCGGGACGCCGAACCTCGCGAAAAACTGCTCGACCAGCACCTGGGCAACGTGGTGGCTTCGTGGTTGGGCAGGGCGTACGCTTCAGGCCACTTCGTAAAGTAGTCCATAGCCACGCAGATATAACGGTTGCCCGCAGCTGTGGCCGGGAGTGGTCCAGCGATGTCGACGGCCACCCGCTCCAGGGGAGCCCCCACCTGGTACAATTGCAGCGGGGCCCTTGCTCTGCGTCCGGGACCCTTCTTGGCGCTGCAGGTGTCGCAAGCCCGACACCACCCCTCAACGTCTGGCGTAGCCCTACCCAATAAAAACCGCTGCCGAAAGTCTGCCGAGCGTTTTCTTCACGCCCAGGTGTCCCCCTCGTGATGTTATCGTGGGCCTCCCGCATCAGCCTCGCCTCATGACCTTCGGGACGAGAGTCTGCCAGAACCGTACTCGCCCGTCAGGCAGCAGCCAACGTTTAAAGCACCCACCCCTCCTCTGCCCAAGCAAGGGTGTCTCACTGCTCCCAGTAGTGCTTCGTGGCGGGGCTCCGTGCTTCTACCTCCTCCCGTTGTGGTCTGGCCGCGTTTGTCTCTAGCATCCTCACGACTGACTAAATCCGGGTTTGCTCGTTGGGCTTCCTGCCACTGCCCATCACTGTCGGATGGGGTCAACATCACTGCTGTCCTCCGGCATTCCACTGGCTCCTTACGGCAATGACGCAGGCTGGCTCACACGGCGTCGGCTGAGGCTGCCCAGCGTTGTTTGGTGTACTTCCCCGGGCGGTGTACCACGGGGTTAGTTGTGTTGCTCCAGCTTCCCGAGCTACCGCCCCATGACCCTCCGGATTCTTCAGCGTTTTCACCACTGCAGCAGGGCTGCGTGGTCCGTTCTCACGGTGAACAAAGCACCATAGAGGTAGGGGTGAAAGTGGTCCAAGCTCCCTCACTACAGCCAGCAGCTCCTTCCTTTTTGACGCAGTAGTTGCGCTCGGGTGAGCTGAATTTCTGGCTGTAGTACGCCACCACTTGCTCCCGTCCTCTTCTCCTGGGAGAGCACAGCACCAATCCCCTCTGCGCTAGCGTCGCAGCCCAAAACGTAGGGAAGGAGTGGATCCGGTACGGCAGCACGGGAGCGTCCGTCAGGGCCACTTTTAGTCCCTCGAGGCGGTCTGACACCCCGGGGGTCCAGCGGAACACAGTCCCCTTTCGCGTAAGCTGGTGCAGGGGAGTGGCAGACTGGCGAAACCCTGCACAAAGGGCCTGTAGTACGTGCAGAGCCCAGAAAACTCCGTACTTCCTTCACTGTCCTTGGCATCGGCCATTCCCTCACAAGCTGCTACCTTCCGAGGGTCCGTTCGGACTCCATCCTGGCCGCCAATGTGCCCCAAAACGGTACCTCCCGCTGGAAGAGCAGGCACTTCTTGGGGCTGAGCTTCAGGTTGGCCTCTCTGAATCGCAGGAACACTGCTTCCACCCGCTCCAATCCTCCTTGAACGTGGCCCGTACACGACCACGTCGTCTAGGTACACCAGTGAGGTCTTCCATTGGAGCCCATCCAGCACCCTCTCCATCAGCCGCTCAAAGGGTCGCGGGGGCCCGTTGCACAGGCCGAACGGCATCACCCGGGAACGCCCAGGCCCTGACCTGTGGAGAACGCGGTTTAGCCTTATCCTCCTCATCCATTTCCACCTGGTGATACCCTGACTTCAGGTCCAGGGTAGAGAACCATCTGGCCCCTACCAGCGCGTCCAGGGTGTCATCAATTCGAGCAGAGGGTAAGAGTCCTTCCCCGTGACGTCGTTTAGGGCACGGTAGTCCACGCAGCACCTCGTCGTGCGTCCTTCTTCCTCACAAGGACTACCGCCGACGACCACGGGCTGCTTGACCGCTCTACTACTCCCTGTTCGATGAGCTCCCTACTCCCTTTCTCCACCTCCACGCGACGGGCAGGGGCAATCCTCCGAGGTGGGTGCTTGATAGGACGACTGTTGCCGGTGTCTATGCGGTGTCTGGCCAGGTCGGACCGTCCGAGGTCTCCCAAGCAGCTCCTTGAGGTGCTTGGGCACGCCACCGCTAGCGACCCTAGCCGCGGGCCTAGCGTCTGCAGTCTTCCGCGCTCGCTCTACCTCTTCGCACGTTCCCAATGCTGCCCCTAACGGGATAAGGTATTCCCTATCCGAGACGTTAGCCACCAGCACATTAACCTCGTCCTTATCTTGCTGCACCAACGTCCTGCCGACCCCCAGGCCGTCCTGCAGCTGTCCCCGGGGGACGGGTTTACCAAGCCAAACTCGCTCGCCATCCTCCGACTCAGCCTGCACCTCACACGAGTCTCCGACCTCGGCGGGATACTCACTGCCCTCGCCACCACCACCTGGGCGGGACCGCTCAACTCGAGCAGGGGCACTACGACGTCTCTGACCCTCATGGTCATGTTCCCAAAGTCGACCAGTGCTCGGCTCCTTTTGAGGTAGTCCAGGCCCAGGAGACAGGAGTCCTGAATGCTCGCCACGTATACGGGCAGCTGCTCCACCTCCTCTCCGACGGTGATCCGGGCCTCCACTAGTCCTCGCAGCTCGGCACAGTGGCCGGTAACGCCACACAGGCGCTGTACCGCCACAGGGGGATTCGGTGCCGCTACCACGTCCGACCGGACGAACGTGCGCTCCGCCCCCGTATCCACCGTCAGCCGACAGGGCACACCATTAACGGCTCCTTCGACCTGCACGGTGTGGGAGGCTGTGGTGCGGCATCTTAGCGCGAGTGAGACCTGAATGGGGATGGCTGGCGCCGGCCCCTGCCGCCCAGCCGTCCCGCGCTTCCCGGTGAAGAAGAGGTGTCTTCCTGTTCGGCCCGTGGGCAAGCGCTGGCGAGGTGGCCCGTCTGGCCACACTCCCTACATCCACTCTGGTGCTCGCTAGCCCTCCGTCGCTCGCCAGACAACGAGCTGTTGGCATCGGGGCAAATTTCTCGCATGTGTCCCATACGACGGCAACTCCAGCACTCTCCGGGGAAACTCCCTGTGGCGCCCTCCTCCACTCGGGACCTCACCTGGCTCCTCCCGGGCCGTGAAGTCCCTCCTCACTTGGTCGAGCCTGGGCCTCGCGGGGCTTGATTGGACAAAAGACTCGAACTCTAAGGGCCCGAGCCAACGCCTCCCTGAAGGTCGCCCACGTGAGCTTGCATCACGTAAACTTTTAGCTGTTGGTCATCCAGTGCGTCCACAAACTGGTCCCGTAACAAAACGGGAAGGAGGTTTCCCCAGTGGCCCCGGGTAGGCCTTTCCCGGCTAGGTGCTCCACATCCTGGGCTAGCTGCTGCAGTGTCTCGCCCCGGGCCCTAATCCTGGCCCGGAACCGGGCCCGAAAGCCTCTCTTGGTGTTTATGGCCGTAACGTCGCTCCAGCACCGCCACGATGCTAGTGTAGGAAGAGCGCTGGACAGGTGTAAGTAGGCTTAACACTTCCACGGCGGGACCCTTCGGCTTGATGCGAGCTGTACAGCCCTCACCCACGAACCCAGCCTTGAGCCTCGGCCAGCAGCTCAAACTGGGAGGTAAGCCCCAAGGGCCTCGTCCGTCGAAATCCTGGGGCTTGCGGCGACCTGCACTCTCCCGGTGTGGAAAACCCTGGAAATCGACATGGGGGAGTGCATGGAGAAGTAAGAGAAGGGTACTTGAGGGAGACAGGGCGCGTCCCGGGTTGGGCCCCTTCCAACTACCTGCCGCAATACTCCTCTGTGGGAGCAGGCGTCCGCCCTCTGCCTCACCTCGTCTTTGCGGTCGTCAGCACAAGGAGAGCTGTTCCGCACAGAACCAGCCCTGACTCCTATGTCAGGCGCCACTGCCTGCTGCACACCGTCTATACGTCCTTCCAACCTAGACACTTCACCACTGAGTCCAGCAACCACATTATCTAGCTGGCTCATCACCTGTCTTTAATGTCCTTTTTTCAGCTGGACCACCTGCTCCATTACTCATTTTTTACCTTCAGACAGCTGTTCTCGGTGAACTGCCTGGCCTCCCCGAGGTCACCTAGGCCACTCTGGTACGCGTCTTTGAGCTCACTAATGGCTTCAGCCTGAGCTTGCTGGCCCTCAGCCAGAGCCTGTCGCGTTTGAGCCCCCAACTGCTGGGCCTGAACCTGGAACTGCTGCTTCAGCAGCTCCACCAAGTCACCCAGCGTGGTCGGGCTGCTTACTGCGGCGGCAGGGTCAGTCATCTTGCCTGACGCCCTGATGCTCAGTCACAGAGTCCCTTCCCCCTCAGCCTCGCCGTCTCTCCAAAGCCCACGACCCCACTATCTGACACCAATGTTACGAAACAAGGGGGGGGGTCATCCACCCCCCTCAACTTCGTCACACACTTACGGCTCGGGGCAATGGAGGGGACGGGAAGGACTGAAAGGAAACCCTTTAGTGCTGTGCACGGCTCCTTTTATTGCACAATTGAGTCACTGTCTCTCTCAGGGGCGCCGCCCTTGCCCTCACACGGGGAAGGGGCGGGACACACGCCAACACCCACGAGTCACTTGTCTCTCTCAGGGGCGCCGCCCTTGCCCTCACACGGGGAAGGGGCGGGACACACGCCAACACCCACGAGTCACTGTCTCTCTCAGGGGCGCCGCCCTTGCCCTCACACGGGGAAGGGGCGGGACACACGCCAACACCCACGAGTCACTATCTCTCTACCCCGGGCACGCCCACTACACAACGTTCACTGAGTCACTGTCTCAACACCGTGCACGCCCGCGTGCAGTCGCTGTCACTGGGATGTCAGGGGCGGGGGGGGGGGGGGCTCCTCAGGGCACTTTCTAGGCCGTCCAGCTGTCCAGTAATCCCGGTGAAGACGAGCTACGTGTGTTAGGTTATCCCCGTGAAGGCTGCCTGGCGGTGCACACCCCGGTCTTGATGAAAACACACCCACCAATCAGAGGGCGAGGCGTGGCCTCGACACCACCCGGCGACGCTCCGAATGCAGACTCGAAGCACCTCGTCGCCCGTCGGTACAAGTGAACGAGGTACTTCGTAACAGTATAAAGCTTCCTCAATAGTGAACCTCTGTAAGCCAGCCTGTGTTTCCCTTGTGCCTCACCAGCACCGTGTGTTTAGCGTGCGCTGAATATCGCCACAAGTAAGCCCCTTGCTCCCCGCGTGACTTTTCCTCCCTAGACACTAGACCCCCTGTTACGTTGTGGCCCCCCTGCCCTCCCTGCCTACTGCTGGAGGGGGATGGTCGTTTCAATATAGATATATATTAGTGATGGACCGAATATTCGCATTCGCATTCGCAATTGCGAATATTCGCATGTTTTTTTCAATATTCGCATTCGCATTCGCACTCCCACTCGTAGTTGTGAACATTCGAACTAAATTGACTCACCCCTCTTTTTTATCTTATTCTCTTACTGTCTTCTTTATAGGGACTGGCAACTAAGCGGGCTTTGTTTTACCCATTTTTGTTGTGCCCTTGGCCAGTTCTTTGTGATGTAAAAAAAAAAGAAAAAAAAAAAAGTTGTTGGGAATATGCGAATATTTTGCGCAAATCAATAAACTTACAAAAATAAGAAAAAAAATTACAAGTGACGATAACATTCCACAAGCAAACATAAATAACGCGGAGGTAGTTTAGCCGAACGTTAGTTAAAAGAATTGGGTAAGGAGGCGTAGTGGTAGCCAAGGCCATACTCCCTCGAACACTACCTCTATCCTCTACCCTCCAACAGACTTGAACAGAGTGGCAGCCGCTACTCTCAAGGTCACTGTTACTGAACTCAACTCATTGGCTTGTACATACCAAGAGACAAGGCGGGCGAGCGACGAACGGCGAGGCACTGATGAAGGCTAGGTTGAGGCAGAGCCTTCAAATCGTTACCAAAAGTTGACAGGAAGGCAGGGTCGGTTGAGGTATGCACGCGGCTGTGTATTGGTAACAGTGTTCCTTCAAACTTCCTTGCTTGGTGTGACTATAATGCGAATTTACCCGTGCTGCGGATTTACTCACCAAAAACATCAACAGAAACGTTGCTCGGTTATGAAGTTGGTGAAATATATATTTTATGAAGTTAATTAACAGTAGAGGCGTGTATACGTAAGTTTCTCTTACTGCACATGTAAACATATGCGGTAAGAGAAACTTCCTGGCGGGTTCCCCGACCCACCCCGTTACCCCGAGCCTCCGTTATTATTGTCACTCAAATCACTTATTGCCGCATATGTAATATCTATTTATGTTATACTTATACTTAAATACTTATCAGAAGATATCTTGTTAAAATATATATTCATCCCTACAGATTAGGAATGTAATAAAAATTCATGGAAGGTTACGGGAAGACACGGGGATACCCGTGTCTTCGACCCTGACCGCCGGCCGCCGTAGCTGCTCATCGTTCAAAAAAGTATTCCTTTTATGGTACCTTTTCTCTGCCGTTCGTCGTTCATCCCTCTACCGCCTTGACTCTTTTGGGGCCAGATTGTCAAATGTTCTCTTCGATGAAGAGTATCCTTCGTCACGTAATTGGTACCGTCAAAATGTTTTGAGCCGCGACGGATATCGTCGCACCGCGGTGAAGGTAAACAAGCGAAGACCAAGCACAGACCACGTCTTCACCATTTCCTTCGCTGGCGCTGATCTCCTCTGTGTACTTTTCATCCTATTATTGGATAAGATAAAGACATTTCAGTGACTTTGTGTTACTTTTCACTTGTTTATTGACGAAATTAACCTTTGTGCGTAATAAAAAGGGTGGTTTGTAATCTCACCGGGAGACACGCACACATAGCACAGGCAGGGCTGGGCAGAGCGGACCACTCGGCGTCTGGCAGGCGCGCTGGCAAATGCGGGACGGAGCGGGGCGGGGCGCACTTGTTTTCGTACTTTTGTATTAATTCAGTCACTTCCCTAGTTTTTGAGACACTAACTATTATTTCCCAACCAAGTTTCACTGATTTTTCTGAAGGAGATACATTGTTGCACAGCACAGACGTGGCATAGTACTCCTTCGGGCATACCAACCTTACCGTGACGGGATTACACGCAGGGAAAAGACGCGGAAGGATTCAACGTTACCCTGGGTCCCCGTGTAGCGCTGAGAACTCGCCGTGTGGTCCCGTCATGGGAAGGGAAAGGTGACATTTAACAATCTGGCCCTTGGGTACCAGCCATTGCCTCGTGCGCCATACTGCAGTAAGCATATACGCGCTCTTCTCTGTCCCCCACAAGCACAATCAACTTTCTTTGAAAGAGAACATTATTGCAGCAGCCTACTGCGTAATGGCGTCCAGTCACACCAGTGTGGTTTGGGATTACGTATTTCGAGATTATCTCTAATGACATTGCAAAGTGTAAACATTGCAATATTAATTATTCATGTAAGATATTATCATATAAGTATTCGTGTAAGAGTGGGTCCTCGTCCCGCAACCTGGAAACATAGAAAATTGAATGGAATTTACTTTAGACATTCATATTTTTATAGCTGAACTCTTACAATTCATACAAAATATTTCAGTTACCTGTATTATATCAAAAATAGTGTATTAGTTACTTGAAATATCATGTAATATTTGCAATTTGCATTCGCTTTCGCGAATATTAAAACCAAATATTCGCATTCGCATTCGCATTCGCGAATACGGAAAATAGACATTCGATCCATCATATATATAATTATATATATATAATATATATATATATATATATATATATATATATATATATATATATATATATATATATATATATATATATATATATTATATACATATATATATATATATATATATATATATATATATATATATATATATATATATATATATATATGTCAGTCAGTTATCACTCCTAACATATATATTAACTTGCATAACTATTACTAGTGAATTACACCTAATTATCAAACAAGTGTCAAGACGCTCCTCTCAAGCGTTCATCCGAGACTCCCTGGCTTGGTGACACTACATAATTGGTTGTAAATATTCTATGTTCATTATTGGACTTTAAATAAATGTGTACAAGCTGGACGTACATATTTAACTCAACCAAATAAGTCTACTAATATACACGACTTATAATTGGTGGCCATGCGGTGGGATTTCTACACCACGACTTATAATTGGTGGCATTCGGTGGTTCAACCGCTACAGCGACTTATAAATGGTGTGCAGCGGTGGTGACTGATTTTATCAGTCTTATAACACCATAACGCAGTGTTAAGATACCCCACGCAGTCTACAAGCCAAAACTACAAGCCAAACTACGGCCATTCTACAGCAATTCCATGTCTACCATGATTACGCCGATCTACAGAAGCAACTACTACTACTTACGCTATACTGCTTCCTGCAACGTTCTCCGGTGCTATCACAACCACAGACAGCCAGTACCAGTACTACAACCACGACCATCAACATGGCAACCTCCGTACCTCCAGCCAGCACAGCCGAGCCACAACCATCGTTATCAAGCCATAAACTACCGCAATCTCCGTACCTCCAGCCAGCACAGCCGAGCCACAACCATCGTTATCAAGCCATAAACTACCGCAACACAACAACCAGCAACTAACTACATGAATCTACAAGTGTTCCTACAACTACAAGCAGCAACTAACTACAAGAATCTACAAGTGTTCCTACAACTACAAGCAGCAGCTAACTACAAGAATCTACAAGTGTTCCTACAACTACAAGCAGCAACTAACTACAAGAATCTACAAGTGTTCCTACAACTACAAGCAGCAACTACAGAGGGAGAGAAAGAGGCAGCCACACTACTAGCAGCTCAGCGCATTCCTTCAGTCATGAGGTCGCCGCATCATCGCCAGCCACCCAACACCGCGCTGCCTGAGACAGAAACGTCTCGCATCTCTCCACAGTCAAGATATCAACGTCCTACATGATCCTGTCCAGCCCTACACGTCTACAACCATGCATCTCGTCATGGCCAGCGAAACACAGAGGCGCAACACAAATACCCTCCAGCAACACAGCAACACAGCAACCAGCACACACCACCGCCTGCCTGCCGAGAAACGTTCCACTGACACAGCTCACCACCCGACCGCCCTCACAGGGATGCTGACTTGACACTACCCACAGTGTCACTACCGCCCCTACCAGCCGTTCTTCAGCTACGGACTTGAGCGCGTGCAACACCACACAAATGTCTGAGCATATAATAATTCCTATTTCTTATTTGTGTATGTATATGTTATTATTATTTTTCTTATATGTCTTCTTTGCCAGAATGTGTATTTCCGGCGACTGTACTACATCCGTCATCCTGGCACTCATCCACGCTGTGTTCATCCTTCACTCACCTGGACCTCACCTATCATACACCAATACGAGTAGCTACCAGCTAAGTAATATTTTACAGTTTTAGGTGAGCAGGTACATTTCGAGTTAACACAGTGATTTCACATACACGGACAATTTCAACGTTGGATATATTTTAGTGCTATTTTAACATACATTTACATTTACATTACAATGGCTACGATAGGTACATCGGTACAAACTCCGTCTTTTCACTTATATCATATTGTTCAGCAAACATAAGACTATGCTTCTTACACAAGGTGAAATTTTAGACTACGGTATTCCCACACTATTTTTTTCAACAGTAATGCATATATCATAATTCTTGGAAATATAACTCTTATGAGTGCACATTTACTACTGATTTACTACTTTATGAGTGCACCTTTACTACTGAATTACTACTTTATGAGTTCACATTTCCTACTGCACCAGTGCAAACTCCAGTAATTGACATAAATGTATTAACTTGCGTGCCCGAGCGGCCATCAGCACTGTCACTCACTATCACTGTTCAGTGTTACCGATTCCTGAACCTGATTCCTGTAATGTTCTCTGTCTATCGTGATTGTTTAATTTGAGACGTCTTACTACACGTCACGCGTAGTCTTACTGCGAGTCAATTTTTCGAGTAACTAGAGGATTAGATACAGGTGATGCTTTACCAAGCACTAATTTTGATACACAGGACACACCTGTAGTTAATGATGACACACACACTGCTACCAATGATTACCGTCACAAATTGCGATCACACACGCAAAAACAGTAGTGTCATACCATTCCATACCATTCCATACCATTCACATTTTATATCAGTTCACCTGATTATTTTACAATTACCATGTATTCTGAATTGTATTGTGTGTTGTTCTCTTTTTAGAAAATGTCTACACAACACACCAAGCCAATGTTATATACACTCTTGAAAATACTTTACATTGATGTTTTACGAATTTTTTTGGTTTAGCTACATATTATTCTGACCAACTATAGAAAAGAATATATTTGCATTTATACCTTGTAACTCTTGCAGGATATAAACTCTAATGGATGACAGATAACTCTTCACATTAGAATACTATTATGTAACAGTTAAAGTTGCACCACAGTGCATTGCATTATATAATTATTTACTTACATTCCACAATTCAAGGAATTATTTCGCACGTATTGTTGCATGATCACATTATTTACTTACATTCCACATTTAAAGGATTTATTTCGCACGTATTGTTGCATGATCACATTATTTACTTACTTTCCTCAATTAAAGGAATTATTTCGCACTTATCATTGCATGACATTATTTACTTACATTCCTCATTTAAAGGAATTCTTACGCACTTAATGTTGAAATACATTAATTACTTGCATGACATTGCTATGCATTAACATACATACTAACTCACTTATTGTTACAATACATTATTTACTTGCATGAAATACTAACACTTATTTGTTGCACCAGTTACACATATTTACTTGACTGCATTCCTTACGTATTAAATGCATACAAGAATTACATTCACTACAGGAATGATTTACTTACGTTCTTCCTGTTGTACCACGATCACTATTTGCATGATAGGATTGTGTACTTAATAACATATTAAACTAGGTACTATATGCATGACAAGCAGTTACTCTATAACTCTTTACACATCTGCATGATATACGTGACGTACAATCACCCATCTCTTTGAACTACATTCTGCTCACATGTATTGCCTATGTACAACTAACTAACCATTTATCATTACTTACTAACAAATTCAAACTCGCAGAGAAGTTACGAATGACTACTTGTCTTAACCCTTTCACGCACGAAAAGTTTAATAAGTTTTTCCGTCCACTGCGACATCCGTCTTATGTTCCCTAAGGGGCCCCGCGAAATGGCCTGACTGTGCGGCGAATAATTTTTTTATGTTATCAATTTCACCAACGTGTATTCTTTTTTCCTGGCATTATTATATATCATTGGTTTTGCAAGAGATTATTCTGCCTTAAGAAAGAAAAAAATAACAAGAAATGCAAATAAATAGCGGAATTTACCGACTCCGAAAAAATATTGAGTAAAGAGAAATAAGAAATACTTACGTTCACCACTTCGTAGCTCGAAACTTCCTGAGTCAACTTTCTATAGTTTACATGCCAATAAAAACGGATTTTTATGAGGATTCCAACGATACCATTATAATTTTCATATGGCCCAGTATGGCCAGCTCGGGACACGTTTTAAAGGGACGACAATGCGCGCGCACAGGCTGCCTGCTGAGTGGAAACTGACACACAAACCCTTATCATTTCACATCCACTCACACAAGAGTTGACAATTAGTTTATTTTATAGGTCTAGCTTGGATCTTTGACGTAGAAAATTTTGACGCAATTCTGATAAATACTTTATTTTTGGTGAATTTTTAACTGTTTTTTGACGCAATTCGCGTCAAAAGCTCAGATTGCAGACGGGCCCGTTTTGACGCGATCGCGTCACCGTGCGTGAAAGGGTTAATACAGACCTCAGAAAATATAGATTGATCACAGATAACCTTATCTCTCATAACATTGTTCGCCAATGACGAATAAAAATTCATTCAATTTCTCGGCCAGTCAGTTTCTACACTCGCTGATGTCAATTTATTTTCTAAAATAACTTTGCATTATTTTCATTTATGAATGATGTTTGGCAAACTTAGATTTGCCCACACACAATGCAACCCCATTATTGTGTATCCAGCGATGTCTCTACCTATGTTATTTATCCATTTTGACTATTACTTCTATCTATAATAATATAATCGAAAGTGTGTGTGTGTGTGTGTCTGTGTGTGTGTCCGCTATAGGTTCTGCCCCCAGTGGCGCAATCCCATCATATGGCACAGTTTTGGAACCAAGTCGACCAGGGGAAGGTTTTAAGGCTACTTTGGGGATGATCCGATCACTTTTAATCTATTTATTTTTAGTAGCCTAATAGCGAGAATTGTGAAGAAAAAAAGTGGGTTGCGAAAATTGAGGAAACCTTGATGTAGCGTGATGGGTAATGGGTGAGTGAATGGGTGGGGTGATGGGTAATGGGTGTGGGGTGATGGGTGAGTGAATGGGTGGGGGGTGATGGGTTGGGGGTGATGGGTGAGGGAATAGGTGGGGGGTGATGGGTAAGGGGTGAGTGAATGGGTGTGTGGTGATGGGTAATGGGTGAGTGAATGGGTGGGGGGTGATGGGTAATGGGTGAGTGAATGGGTTGGGGGTGATGTGAATGGGTTGGCGTTAACACATACATTTCTACATTCATGATTTCAGGAAAGTTAGAAGGGGCTATCTGGAGAGTCTGTGTTTGGTGGGCCGAAGGCTCACCAATAGCCCTCCGCAGGAGCTAGCCAAAAAGTCCGCCCGGAGGGCGGCTTTTCGGCTAATATTTACATATTACTAGGTTACTTACACCACAGTTACCCACACTGATACACCCACACAGATTGTATCAGGCGAGGTCTTGTCAATTTTTCCTTATATTTTTACAGTCCATTACATTCTTTTACTGACACAGTGCTATTACTAGTAGGTACATAAATTGTTATACTATGCACATAGCAGCAGCTCTACAGTCAGACGAGCCTTCGTCATTACTTGACACATTCAGGGTTTTTAACGATTACTTGACAATTTACGATTATGATTTCATTACTTGAAATGTTATGTTCTCAATTTTTCCATGTAATTTTCACAGCTACTTTCGCTGACAGTTGAGCTTGCTAGCTACCGTCTACGGTACACGTACACTTGCTACACCTTACACTTAACACTTATTACCAGTGATATTTGCACATTGTGGATTTACCCACGCTAGTACTGACACATATATATATAATTTTACTCGGCCATGTCATATTTTTTTATGTTGAACATCATGTAATCCATTGTTTCCCAAATTTTTCTGTGTATTTAGCTCAGAGTTTACTCAATTTTAGCGATAAGAATTAAACTTTGGAAGTTTAGGGTTTATATTTTATATATATTTAGCCTTTAGTTAGGTGTACCATTTGTTATTCCCTAGCTAATTCTTATGTGCCGAATTTGAGGACAAATTATATAGCGGCCCGAGCAATGTCAGTCAGTTATCCCTCCTAACATATATATTAACTTGCATAACTATTACTAGTGAATTACACCTAATTATCAAACAAGTGTCACACGTATTATAACTTCCATACAGGATATTTTCATGTACTTAACATCAAATGAACCAGTGTATTTTTAGAAACATTATGATCATATAATTATGTACATATAAGGCATTTATAAGTATATGTATCTTTTACAAGTTAGCCATGAGAACAAAGGATTGCTCAACCTTTTGTTAGACCAAGGAAGTGGATCACAAAACAAATGTACCTAAGTCATTTGTTATGGCTAGCATAAATGATAACGTCATCTCGTGACGAAAGCAGGAAACGGGAGGAACGAGTGGACAGAAGGAGGAGAAGCAGGGAGAAGCCCTCGGAACACACTACCTCCAACACGCTCTGCTCACGAGCTCCGTGGCACTCACTGGCTGTGTTCAAGACAGGAGAACAACTCGGATCTCCACGCTACCAAGACGCTCCTCTCAAGCGTTCATCCGAGACTCCCTGGCTTGGTGACACTACATAATTGGTTGTAAATATTCTATGTTCATTATTGGACTTTAAATAAATGTGTACAAGCTGGACGTACATATTTAACTCAACCAAATAAGTCTACTAATATACACGACTTATATATATATACTAGCCGCAAAGCCGCCCTCCGGGCGGCCTTTTTGGCTAGTTCCTGCGGAGGGCTATTGGTGGGCCACCTGTGTTTGGTGGGCCTTCGGCCCACCAAGCACAGACTCTCCAGATAGCCCCTTCTAACTTTCCTGAAATCATGGATGTAGAAATGTATGTATTAACGCCAACCCATTCACATCATAGCCCCTTCTAACTTTCCTGAAAGCAAAGCCGCCCTCCGGGCGGACTTTTTGGCTAGCTCCTGCGGAGGGTTATCGGTGGGCCTTTGGCCCACCACCTGTGTTTGGTGGGCCTTCGGCCCACCAAATATCCACCAAATATCTGGAGAGTCTGTGTTTGGTGGGCCGAAGGCCCACCAAACACAGACTCTCCAGATAGACCCATTACCCACCACCTCGGCCCACCAAACAGACTCTCCAGATAGCCCCTTCTAACTTTCCTGAAATGTATGTATTTCCCCCACCCATTCACTCACCCATTACCCATCACCCCCCACCCATTCATTCACCCATTACCCATCACCACACACCCATTACCCATCACCACACACCCATTCACTCACCCATTACCCATCACCCCCCACCTACTCCCTCACCCATTCACTCACCCATCACCCCACACCCATTCACTCACCTATTACCCATCACCCTACAATCAGGGCATGTAGTACGGTACGGTACGGTAATATTTTTCGTAATTCGTACCTCAAATAAATACAGTATCGTAATTCCGTAACGTACCTGCATATTTGTATCGTACCGTACTGGTACGATTAGTTTTCGTACCGTAATTTTGAACTATTTTTCGTACCCCAAAAAAATTTGACTTTGAGAAACAATCAATAATTGACAAAATTACCAATAATTTTCAATTGTGATTAATATACACATACTTTTGCAGGTAGTACATACAACACATAGTAATTTCTACCCATTTATCTCTATATACTACATACATTTCATAATTACATCCTATACCCAAGACTTACAAATCATTAACTATATATATATATATATATATATATATATATATATATATATATATATATATATATATATATATATATATATATATATATATATATATATATATATATATATATATATATATTTATATATATATATATATATATATATATATATATATATATATATATATATATATATATATATATATATATATATATATATATATATATATATACCTAATTTAGGGTTTATTTAGTTTATGTATTACATCGTAAAACCATGATGGCATCAACAATATCTTCCTTCAATCCTAACCTTAAATCGTTTAGGATGTAGCCCAGAGAATGTTTTTTCAACACTGGCCTGCGTCACAGGCAGAGCAATAGCCACTTCAGGCAGTCTGCAACAAACAAACAGACACGCACGCGACACGAAACAAACAGACACGCGCACACACACACACACACACACAAACATACAAACAAACAGACACGCACGCACACACAAACAGACACGCACGCACGTGCACACACACAAAAAACCAGACACGCACGGACTCAAACAAACAAACACACGCACGCACACACACACACACAAACAAACACGCACGCACACAAACACAAACAAACAGACACGCGCACACACAAACATACAAACAAACAGACACGCACGCACACACAAACAAACAGACACGCACGCACACACACACACAAAAACAGACACGCACGGGCTCAAACAAACAAACAGACACGCACGCACGCACGCACGCACACACAAACAAACAAACACGCACGCACACAAACACAAACAAACAGACACGCCCGCACACACAAAAACAAACAGACATGCACTCACACACACAAACAAACAGACACGCACACAAACACAAACAAACAGACACGCACACACAAAAACAAACAGACATGCACTCACACACACAAACAAACAGACACGCACACAAACACAAACAAACAGACACACACACACAAAAACAAACAGACATGCACTCACACACACAAACAAACAGACACGCACACAAACACAAACAAACAGACACGCACACACAAAAACAAACAGACATGCACTCACACACACAAACAAACAGACACGCACACAAACACAAACAAACAGACATGCACGCACACAAACACAAACAAACAGACACGCACGCACACACAAACAGACACGCACGCAAACACACACAAACAAACAAACAGACGCACACACAAACAAACAGACACGCACACACGCAAAAACAAACACACGCACGCACACACACAAACCAACAAAGAGACACGCACATACACACAAACACAAACAAACAGACACGCACACCCACACGCAAACAAACAGACACGCACACACACACAAACCAACAAACAGACACGCACGCACACACAAACCAACAAACAGACACGCACGCACACACAAACCAACAAACAGACACGCACGCACACACAAATCAACAAACAGACACGCACGCACACACAAACCAACAAACAGACACGCACGCACACACAAACAAACAAACAGACACGCACGCACACACAAACCAACAAACAGACACGCACGCACACACAAACAAACAAACAGACACGCACGCACACACAAACAAACAAACAGAAACGCACACACACAAACAAACAGACACGCACACACACAAACAAACAGACACGCATACACACAAACAGACACACACACAAACAAACAAACACGCACACACACACAAACAAACAGACACGCACACACACACACACAAACAGACACACACACAAACAAACAAACACGCACACACACAAACAAACAAACAGACACGCACGCACACACACAAACAAACAGACACGCACATACACACACACACAAACAGACACGCACCCACACACACAAACAAACAAACAAACAGACACGCACACACACACAAAAAGACATGCACGCACGCACACACACAAACAAACAAACAGACACGCACGCACACAAACACAAGCAAACACACACACAAACACAAACAAACAAACAAACAGACACACACAAACACAAACAAACGGACACACACATACAAACACACAAACAAACACACGCACACACAATCACAAACAAACAGACACGCACACACACAAAACAACAACAAAACAAATAGACACGCACACACACACAAACAAACAGACACGCACAAACACAAACACAAAGACACGCACGCACACACACAAACAAACACACGCACACACACAAACAAACAAACAGACACGCACGCAGGCACACACAAATAGACACGCACGCGCGCACACATACAAACAAACAAACAGACACGCACGCACACACAAACAAACACACACACACACACACACACACACACACACACACACACACACACACACACACACACACAAACAGACACACACACACACACACACACAAACAGACGCACACACACACACACACACACACGCACGCACGCACACACACACACACACACACACACAAACAGACACGCACACACACACAAACACAAACAAACAGACACGCACACACACACACACACACACACACGCAAGTGTGTTAAATGCAGGTGGGTATGTGAGTAATGGGGCCGACGCCCCACGCCACCTGACTTATCTCCTTGACCTGACCGAGGAGGTCAGGAGGCTGAGGGATAATCCCCATTCCACGTTCACACCCAGCCGTCTCAGGCAGCTTGGCAGAAATTCTACCTGGCTAATGAGGTCACACGGTGGTGTTAATTAATGGAGTCAAATCTCGCTCATTCATTCCCCTATCCGCCCATCCACCGCCCAATGGGCGGCGGCAGTATGGGCGGCGCCCAAACTGCTGGGTACGAAAATGGTTCGATATAAGTACGGAAATAAAAATAGAACTTTCGTACCGTACCGAACTTGAAGAAATATATCGAAACGTAATATCGAACCGTACTTTTAGCCCTTAAATAACCGTACCGTACCGTAATTTCGTACCGTACCGTACCGTACTATATGCCCTGCGGGCCTACATCAAAGTTTCCTCAATTCTCGCAACCACTTTTTTTCTTCATTCTCGCTAATAGGCTGCTAAAAACAAAAACAAAAAAAAGTGATCGGATCACCTTATAAGTGAGCTTAAAACCTTCCCCTGGTCAACCTGATTCCAAAACTGTGACATATGATGGGATTCCGCCACAGGGGGCGGCACCTATCGCGGACAGACAGACAGACAGACAGACCACACACACACACACACACCACACACACACACTTTCGCTTATATATTATTTTATATATATATATATATATATATATATATATATATAGTATATATAATAATAATATAAGCGAAAGTGTGTCTGTCTGTCTGTCTGTCCGCGATAGGTGCCGCCCCCCGTGGCGAAATCCCATCATATGTCACAGTTTTGGAACCAGCTCGACCAGGGGAAGGTTTTAAGCCCACTTATGAGATGATCCGATCACTTTTTTTCTCTTTTTTTTAGCAGCCTATTAGCGAGAATTGTGAAAAAAAATGTGGGTTGCGAGAATTAGAGAGAACTGCAACTCCGAAATGCCAGTGGTCGCTGGCAGTTTTAACTCAAGGGTTGGTCTACTGTGTTTTCCCTCCGCGACTAATATTTTTCATAAATCAATTTCGCAATGAATATTGATGCACCGCATCTGAATACTAAAAAAGAACGTTCTTCTGTTGTTCTAGTAAGTGTATG
>JACEEZ010017950.1:32500-42206 GCA_016584305.1 Chionoecetes opilio
TATCTCAAAAAGTTGACCTGATAGAGCAAAATCAATGTGATATTCGGACTCAGAACACCTAAATTAGTCTAAATCAACTGAGAAACCCCTGACGATTTTTTGGCTGTTACCCAGTGTTATCATCATCAGCATTGTCATTAATATTATTATTATTATTATTATTATTATCATAGCTAATATTTCTTCATTATTGTGATAATTAACATCATTACTATCATTATTACTACCATTATTA
This sequence comes from Chionoecetes opilio, assembly GCA_016584305.1. NCBI lineage: Eukaryota > Metazoa > Arthropoda > Malacostraca > Decapoda > Majidae > Chionoecetes > Chionoecetes opilio. The sequence continues at coordinate 32,736 of JACEEZ010017950.1, forward strand.
GTATTGTCATCAGTGTTACTATAATTAGTATCATCATCGTCATCATTATTAATACCTACTATTACACAGAGAGAGGACAAGATGCAGTTCAGGCCGACAAGCAAAGAGAGGAAACAGGAGTGAAAAAAAGGGAAGGAAAAGGTATAGTAATGAAAAAAGAAAACGATGACCCCAGAGACATCGAGGAAAAGGCGAATCTTTACACAAGGCTCGTAGAAAATCTGCTTCATGTTCTGAATACGACCAAAGCACTGCAGAAGAAAACCAATGTGGACACAAGGGACACGCTTGCTGATGTTAATAGGTTCGTTCGTGAAAACAATCAAGTATAATCTTATGTCAAAAGTAGAGTGGATGTTTAAGTTAAATTCAATCTCAGATAAAAGCTCCAATACATATAATATATCTTGCATTTTCCAGAGTTGGGAAAAAAAAATCTAAGAGGAGATGGAAAAACAAATTGCTAAAAGTTGTACGGAAAACTCAATAAAGCTAGAAAAGGTAGAGCAAATTGAAAATACAGGGAATAAGTAAAATAGTTTCAAATACACGTAGTAAACGTCATGTAGTATATTCTTTTCAGGGATGTCAATCGAAGCAATAGTCGCCATGGAAACATCACGAAGGATTATAATCACACCGCATCGCCAGTGAGAATCAGAATGAAGGAATGGGACCTGCAAATGACTATCCTGCTTATTTTTTTCGTCATCCTCATTCTTAGCCTGCTCTGCATAGTGAACTTGTGGTGTTGCTACTTGTTCTGTATGCGTGCCCATGGTGAATCAAGGGTAAGGAAGAAAGGACATCGAACTGTTGCATTGTAGGGGAAGGTGGGGCAAAATGGTATTACCCTTTTCTAAGCTTGTTCTTTGTAGGGGAGAGCGGTGATGATTCGGCCACTTTTTTCAAAAATATTTATAGAAAAAAAAATGTTTAGAAAGCAGTGTAATTTTGTTTATCTCAAAATGTTCCCTCATCATTTGGCTCTTCAGCCTGGTGATATCAGACCCATAGCTGCTTTCGATTTTTACCAGTGAATAACGAAACACAAGTTTCTAAATTGTCCGAACCATCCTTACCATCCTTACCCGTGGTGATGGTCCGGCCAGATGGGTGGGATGGTACGGACTCATGTATTACTCGGCAAAATCTTAAGATAATGTGAGCTGGATTGGCTAATAAACAAGCAATTATCAGTTCAAAACATTTTTATTATACTCACGTACAAAAAAATAGCCTCTATATTTTGTAAAAAAAGAAATATATAATTAGACCAAATTTATCCAGAATTATGGACAATTGGTTTCCTCTATCTCCCTCAAACAACACACAAATAGTCGTGAAGTGGGCTTCTTGTAACCCCATTCTTTTCAGCAGCTTTCCTCATAGAGCTTCCACTTTCCTTTACTTAGAACATAAGAACATAAGAAAATAAGGAAGCTACAAGAGGCCGTGAAACCTACACTAGGTAGTTCCTGTTACTTAACTCTCCTACATCCACCTCTCTTCCCTATCCATGAATTTATCCAGACTCCTTTTAAAGACCCCTATAGACTTAGCATTGACCACCTGACGACTGAGTCCATTCCAATCATTCACCACCCTATTTGTGAACCAGTTTCTCCCAATTTCCTTTTTAAATTTACGCTTTTCCAGCTTGAATCCGTTACTTCTTGTTCTACCCTGCTTATTAGCCGTAAAAACTTTTCCTACATCGCCTTTATGGGGAGTTTTCTAATAAGCTCACGCTCAAGCCTGTCTCTCAGGCTGTCACATCCTCTGCTCTGTGAGGCTGAATGATCTATCATTTACCGTAAATTCTCTGTACTTCTTTGGGACATATCAGAATTATCCTTCAATACAACAACTGAAACAGTTCTTAATAAAAAATGTAGTTTATCATTTTATTTGTCTGCACTTGGTGAAAATATTGGCAAAACAATTGAATACTTGAAAACTCAATCTTTAAAAATCGTCTTTTCATAAAAAAAACACAAGTTCAAGCAGAATGAGGCTTCAGGAAATATCTACTTGTATGTAAGCATTCACTGAGTACCTATTTTGGGTGTATATGTCTCTCTTACGACGAACATTTAACCAAGAAGTAATTTAAGTGCTTGGCACCTCAACGAACAGTCCTCTATCGAAGACAATACATGATCTTGTTTACTATTTCCCCCGCCGCGAACTCTAAGCCCCTCCACCTCAATCTTTCCCTCTGAATCAATCAATCAACCCTTCCCTCTGAATACCCTATGTCCTCTGGTTTATCCTATTGTAACGAAGGAGGGTGGGGACAACCCACCCCTCTCAAACTTCGTCACACTAACGGCTCGGGGCTATGGACGAGACGGAAAGGACTGTAAGGAGACATTTACTGTTGTGCACGGCTTTATTACCCCAACTACTACTACCCACAGTACATAGTGACTGCACGTCTGTCACGTAACTACACGCGCCACTCCGATCCGCCGCAACACAACACAAGTCACAGTCAAAGCACGAAATAAGGAGAAGAAAGTCTTCTTTATGTGGGAAACGGTATGTGGGAGCGGATGCCACGAATATTCCAGTAGAGGATAGAGAGTGTGATGAGATAAGCAGGTGATGATAGTTAGGATGACATGTAGCCTGTGGTATTGAGAAGTTAGGAGTATCAGTGATATGAACTGTGAGGTAAGGAGCGGCGGCGCTGAGCTGTCCATCCCCGTGTCGTGTCAACAGGAAAGTGGGAGATAGCAGATCCTGCCGGCGGGATGGTTTCTGTGGAGATGCTGAACGCCACACTCTGTTTTGGTTAAATGTTCGTCGTAAGAGAGACATATACACCCAAAATAGGTACTCAGTGAATGCTTACATACAAGTAGATATTTCCTGAAGCCTCATTCTGCTTGAACTTGTGTTTTTTTTATGAAAAGACGATTTTTAAAGATTGAGTTTTCAAGTATTCAATTGTTTTGCCAATATTTTCACCAAGTGCAGACAAATAAAATGATAAACTACATTTTTTATTAAGAACTGTTTCAGTTGTTGTATTGAAGGATAATTCTGATATGTCCCAAAGAAGTACAGAGAATTTACGGTAAATGATAGATCATTCAGCCTCACAGAGCAGAGGATGAGATGCGCGAGAGACATCTGGCGGTTTAGCTTCGAAAACTCCCCATTGTATCCCTTTAACCACTTAAAAACTTCTATCAGATCGCCCCTTACTCTACGCCTCTCGAGTGAGTGTAAGTTTAATAGTTTCAATCTCTTCTCATAACTAAAGTTACGCATCCCATGAATCATTTTGGTCATCCTTCTCTGGACTGATTCTAACAAGGCTATATCCATCCTATAATATTGAGATCAAAACTGAACCGCATAGTCTAGGTGAGGTCTGGCTAATGCCAAATAAAGCTTTAGAATAACCTAAGCACTTCTACTTTTAACACTCATGGTAATGAACCCTAACACCCTGTTAGCTCGATTTCTACCGTAGATAACAGCGAAGTCGCCACCTGCAGTGAAGTCGCCAGGCGCCAAATATTACAAATTATAGCATCACTACTGATTTTTATGTGCCACTGAAGATGTTACACAGTAGTTTATATCATGATTGTATAATCTACCCTGTTTCAGCGTTTTTTATGCTTTGTATCTGCAAATATAACTTGCGCATTTGCTTTTAAACGTTTTTTCTTCGCGCGATGACAGACAGTAACAGTACTTTTCGGGCGACAGGACCCCAAGACTCGCCAGATCTTTAAAACTTGAATAAAATTTTATTTTCACGTTGGCAGAGGAATTTTTATATATCCAAGCATCTTCCGCAGCTAATACATAGAGACTTGTTTTACTTTACCTCTAATTTCCCAGCTAACCACCCCCGGGCGGGCCTACGTAGCATTAGAGCGGCGAACGGCGGCCACAGCGGCAACTTTGCCTCCCGAGGCCTCCGTAGTCCCGGGCTGGTGTATTTCAGAGAGGAAAATTTATTATCTGTAAATCAATGTACAAATTTGAAAAATTATTCCTTTTATGTATAACATTCACACAAAACGTAAGTTAGTCAAGCCTTCGTAAAAAAGACTGACAAATGTGTACTCACTGTATCTTATATACGGACTATCCTTACTTCTGTTTATCAAAGATTTACTCCTTGTGAAATATTTGGAATACAACACTGATTATGTAGTACCAATACACTAATGATCATGATAATAATTATAAGTCTTAAAATGACGGTTCTTTTGAAAGCATTTATTCATATTGCGACGCTTGGCATTTTTCTTCCGACATTTTACCAAGTACACATTTACTTGGTATTACGTACGGCTAATAACTTCAACTCGAAGGTAATGAGTTGAAAACTGAAAAAGATATATAAATATTTGGCGCAAATGTGATTTGGTTTGGTTAGACTACTACAGAGAAGATATACTGAGAAGAGTATATCAATATCCATCATCATTATCATATGCCGTGCAGTGTGCAGAGCAACATATCGGATTATACGGTGAGTAATAATTTTTCCTCTCTTAATTGATTCATAAAAAGAAAAGTATAGTTTAAGGAAGAGTGCCAAATATAGAAAAGTGTGTAGAGGACAGTCATTAAGGAAGCCAAGGATAAGGGATTTTACAGGGGACTTATCCAGACAGAGTGTATCTACAGACATGGCTACAGGTACGGAGCACAACGTGGTGCCATCGCCACCACCACAACTTCAAACAACAACTTTGGGTGACACACCAGAGGATGCGGACCTCTCCCTCCTGATTCACCACAGCAAGACCTACAAGGAGCAGCAAGCCCTGAGACCAACCCCACCAAGGTCTCACGGTAACACTAGTCACAGGTACAGAGTGTGTGCCCCCAGCAGGAGGCCATACCGGGGCAACAACAGCACACCCCGCCACCTCACCAGCAGGACGGGGGGGGAAGCACCCCCAGAAAACATATATGTAACAGTATAAAGAGGTGCCCTGTAAGTATGGACTGACGGGTAAAAATTGTAACTATGATCACCCCAAGCCCTTTTACCGACTGATGGCCCTGGGATTAGAGGAAAGCTAGGGTGCAAACAGGGATGGAAATGTGACATGTTCATCCTACAATGTGCGGGAAACCCTCTCTAAAAAAATTAAATGCCTCACTGAGTCATGCATCTACATGCATGTAGAGGCACAAAACGGAGAGATACAAGAGCCCATTGCAACACCTCTGTTAACGCCAGGCCCCCAGGCCCTACCCTACCAATGCACAGGTCCCAAACATCACCAACAAGGGCCCTACCAACACCCTAGTGTGGGATCAGGTCAAGCCCCTTTTTTTAGACGTTGCACTAGAAACCAACAGGCAGTGCAAAATCTAATGAAAGTAATGGAGGCACGGAAAACTACTGGCCAACTTGGCGAGAAGCAACCCAATGCCCTCCCCTCCACAGCCACCAATCCATCCTTACCCATGGGTTGAATGCTCTAAGCCACTAGAGTGTTTAATCTTAGGCAACATACAGGGCCTCTACCCTAAGACAAATCAAACTAAAGTGCCTTTTCTTCAGGACTGTCAGTAGTAGAGGACCCCATGCTAATTGCCTTAACTGAAACCCACTTAAAGGGGAGTAAGAGCGCTGAAGTTAAAATCAACAATTACACCCCATTCCAAACAGATAGAAAATACAGAAGTCATGGGGGATTTTTTAATTATGTTCGGAATAACCTGACACCCTTCGTGGAAGTGCTTCTCTCCCATACTAATGATAAAGTGGAAGTGATAGTCCTTCACATAACCACTTTAAAACCTTCTCATTATAAACTGTTATCGTCCCCCCCAATGTGAGCATGATGCCTTCAGTGAGGTAATAGAGAAGACACAAACAGTGGTAGCTGCATATCACCACCCATGCCAGAAATCATTGTGTGTGGGTGATTTTAACTTTCCTTTTCATAAGTTGGCCAGAAGGCCACTAACAGGAGGGACCTTGCTGACCAAGCCCAGGGCAAAACTTCTACTAAGCCTGGCTGATAACTGTTCCTCACACAGCGATAAAAACTCCAACCAGACCAATAACATCTTAGATCTGTTTTTCATAAATAACCATGTAGCAGTCACCAGCTACTCAGTAAGAAAACAGTGTTCTCAGACCACAGCCTCATCACTGTGCAAACAACCTACAAGAAAGGAAAATTATTAATACCTCCACAGCCATGCGAAACTATCACCCTTTAAAGACTATGATTTTTTTTCAGTAGTAAATTGACTGGGAAAAGATCCAATCACCTCTTGGCACAATAAAATTTGGGATGAAATCATGGCAAATGATGACGCAGAAAGGGAATGGCACACAAACTTCCTTGAGACATTGCAGCAAGTATGTAGAGATCACGTGCTACCAAAATCAAATCGAGCACAAACAAACACATCATCCCAAGAGACAGAAGAGTCCTAATGAAGAAGAGAAATCCCTTTAAAAAAAGACTCCGCAATACACTAGATGCCGGGAAACAACACTCAATAAGGGCAAAACTGAGAACCATCGAAATCTGTTTACAAGAATCCTACAATTGCAGAAGGAAAAGGAAGAAAACCGAGCTGTGGGTCAACATCAAACGAATCCCAGGTATTTCTTCAGCTACTGCAAGAAATTTGCCAAAACATACACGCCAATTGGGCCGCTGAAGATGGCGGATGGAAGGTTACTTCAGACCCTGCAACAATGTGTGACCTGTTGCTGCACGTACAATAACACGTTCAGCACACCCCACGATCCATCACCAGTGCAGGGACCATCATTCACCAGAGAAAGCAGCCACCCAGCCCCGCCTCACGGACAGTAATTTCACACCTGAGGACATCAAGTTGGCAATAAGAGAGCTGCGGCCAAACTCAGCAGCTGGGCCTGATGGCGTGCCAGCAATTGTTCCCCCACAAAATGTTGTGACGTTCTTGGCCCACCCCCTATACCTCCTCTGGAGAAAAATCACTGGACACGGGTGTGATTCCCAAGATATTCAAACAGGCCATTATCTCTCCCATCTTCAAAGGTGGGATAAAACACAGAGTAAGAATTACAGAAACCCATTGCCCTAACCTCACACATTATTAAGATTTTTTGAAAAATGTGTGAGGAACATAATCCAAGGGTACATGGAAGATCATCAACTATTCAACAGCCATCAACATAGTTTTAGAAAAGGTCGCTCCTGCCTATCTAAGCTCCTGAGCCACTATGGGTGGATCACAGAAACGCTGGCCGAGGGAAAAACGCCGACGTAATCTTCCTAGATTTTTGCCAAGGCATTCGACAAGGTGGATCACAAACATCCCCCTTCACAAGATCAAGTCCTTGGCATAGCAGGAAAACTATGGACGGGCTTCACAGTTTCCTTATAGGAAGGACTCAGCGAGTGGTCGTGGGAGGACAGCACTCGGCACAAACTCCGTGATCAGCGGAGTACCACAAGGGTCAGTGCTGGGGCCCCCTCCTCTTCCTCGTACACTTGGGGGGCATTGGCAAAACTGTACATAGCTCCTTTCTCTCATCCTTTGCTGATGATACCACCATCAGCAAAGCTGTAAGTGATGCCAGTGAGGTCCAACATCTCCAACAGGACCTCAACACAGTGTTTGCCTGGGCTAGGAGAACAACATGCTTTTTAACGGCAAAAATTTGAGATGATGAGATGTGGTCCAAACGGAGTCATCAAGAGACCACCAACCTGATGACAGAAAATGGCCATGACATCTCTCCCCAGCCTCACGTCAAGTGCCTGGGGGTGCACCTGAGTGAGGACGGAACCTTCAAACACCACATCAGCGTCACGGTGAAGAAAACCAGGATGGCTGGGTGGGTGTTGAGAACATTCACCTCCAGGGAACCAGAGGTCATGTTGATACCTGGAAGTCCCTAATCCAGCCACACCTAGACTATTGCAGCCAACTATGGTCGCCCACACCAGACAGGTGACATACAAAGCTGGAGGGCCCTCCAAAGGCAATTCACCAGACAGATTTTGGGGCATGAAAGGCCTCAACTACTGGGAGCCGCCTTCAGAGGCTGGGCCTGTACTCCCCGCAGAAAAAGAAGGGATAGGTTACCGAGCCATTTATATCTGGAAGATATTAGAAAAAATGGTACCCGACCCCAACAACCTGTGTGGTGAAGTGTCCCATGCCAGCGACCGCAATGGACGTAGGGGTATGAGGAGAGCCCTGCCATCACACGCTTCCCGCAAACCAAGACTCTTTTGGCTGCCAGTCTGAGTCATGCTGGACCAAGAACATTCATGTTCTACCTAAGGAAGTGAAGGCATCAGTGGGGGCAGTGTGGACAAATTCAAGGCCGCTCTAGACAGGTTTTCCCCAGAACCTTGCCCGATGAGCCCCCAGTGGGCCCGGCTACACTGCCCGCTGTCGAGCCCCCAACTCATCGTAGATCAAGTGGGCCTTACACAGGGACACCAAGACTACAAGCAGCGGGTGGACCACCACGACTGTGAGGCATGACCCCCTAAACTTGAAACAAGTAAGTTAACAAAGTAAACAAGGACAGAGTATTGCGCACATAGTTGTCATTGTTCGTAAACAAGTTTTGTTTTTAATAGCGCCGCGGCTCCCTGATAAAATATCAACCTGTGATAGCATCATAGGCATCACCAGGGGTCATAGTGTTCCCCAAGGATCCTCGCATCCTTAAAACAACAACAGCACATCAAAAGTGCCGCGGCTAGCCAGCGGCTAGCCAGCCCAAATGTAACCTGGCTGTGATTTATCCTGCTGTCCCTTCACCGTCCAGTCCTTTAGGCCGTAAGTATTTAGGCCGTGGCAAACTGGCAACATACGTCATTTTTATTAATTGTATACGACCTAAATAACCAACTTAATCAAATCACACTGCTGATCACACTGGGGTGCAGTCAGTTCGTACACCAAATTGTTTCGTACACCAAAAAGTTGTTTGGTAGTCTATATGAAACCATAGTCGTTTCGTTTCACTCAGCTTGAACTTGACTACTAGACAAAACGACACCGGTATGTACGAAAAATCTAAAAATTTGTGTACGAACAAATAACAAAACCTGGGGACGAAACAAATTGTTTTACGAACTCCCTGTAACCACCACACTTCATCAAGATATCACTTTTACCCACAGATTGTTTCGATAATTAGAAACCCTTGATGAATTAAATTTTGTTTTTGTAATGAAAGGCTGTGTGGTGTGATATGTGACTGGAGTGTGACCTGTAGATGTGTTAAACAGTGATGTTGGTGTGTGATTCTCTTTGTGGGTATCATTCTAGTGTTTGCCCATACTCCCCTCTCCCCCTAAACAATCTTGGGGGCCTGGGGAATGCGGGATATTTGGCTGGGGTACAAATATGCTCGCAACCACATAGTTTTGAGTTAGGGGTGTTGAAAAAATTTCCTAGAAACTAGGGAACATTCATTGGATTTCTTCTGAGTCCAGAGATGTGGAACCG